>CM036091.1:1974191-2252222 GCA_020631695.1 Trichoderma cornu-damae | reverse complement strand
TTAGGTAGGAGGCAGTAATAATAGGTTATATTATTAGATTAAAGCTTAAGGAGCTATCTTCTTTTTATACTCTTTAAAGGCTTTATAGCTAAAAAAGGGCTAAAGCTATAAAGAAAAGACTAAGCCTTATTATTAATTAAGCTAATTAATTAAGCCTGGCTATAGTAAAGGAGGTTAATTAGTAAAGACTAGTTAGTAAATTAAGGCTAAATATAGCTTAATAATTTATTAAGCTAAACTTCCCTTGTAAAAAGGTAGTAAGCTATTATAAATAGTAGTATTATTATATTATTCCCCTTTTTTATAGTAATTATCTTAATTATTATATATAAAGAATATAGCGCTAATCTAGTTATAAAGCCCTTCCTTTAAGCATTAATAGTTTCTTTATTTATAATGCTTTATTAATATAGATTGTTATATTAATTAATACAGGCCTTATATAAAGTGCCTTTATTTATTATAAATAGCTAACTAGGTCTTTATATTTATTTATTTTATAATATTTTTATAATATAAAGAAAAAAGAAGCTTTTTTATTTCTTCTTTATAGTTTTTTAATTCTTTATATCTTTTTTTTATAGTACTTTAAGTATAAAAAAGTCTTATTACTTTTTTAATACTTAAGAAAATATATTAATAAACCTTAATATAGTATTATAGCTATATTATAAACTATCTTACTTATTATTAATAATATATTTACTACCTTTACTATATAAATATTATAGATTTAAATATATTAATATTTTATTAAGGTTTTTTTATATTTATTACTTAAAATTATTACCTATAGTTTAATATTATTATTATATAATATAAAACTTATATAGTATTTAATAATAATTATACTTTATTTATAATTTTACTTTTTTTTTTATAAAAAGCCTTTTTTAATTATTAATTAATCCTTTTATTTTATTATAGCAAGCTGCTTTTTAGCTTAATTAATAACTTAACTTACTTAAGGACTAGTATAAAGAGCTAGGTAATAGTTCTTAACCTTTTAAAGCAAGGGATAATATTTATATAGCTTATTTTTATAAAATATTATAAGGTTTTATAATAATAATATATAATCTTTATATTACTTTTAATTACCTTAATTAAATATATTAATTTAAGTATAGCCTTTTAAGTTTAAAAAAGAGTTTAATTATAAATTAAAGTATTTATTTTTATTTTATTTTATAGTAAAAGGCTTTTATATTATAAAAATACCTTTATCCTTTATTATATATCCCTTTTTTTATAAGTAGGCTAAGCCTTAAGGTTTTACTTAATTAATATTATTATTATTAAGCTTTTATAATATTAAAGGCTTAAGTAGTAATTACTTTAAAGCAGGATTTTATTATATAAATAAAGTATTATTAACTTTATTATTTTTTTTTAAAGACTTAAGTTATATTCTTTAATAAGTTGCTCTTTATAGTATATTTAAGGTAGTTAAAAGCATTTTAATAATAAAGGTAGTAAACTTTATAGACTATACTTAGTTATTTAATTTATTACTAGACTTAAAGGTGCTTATTTAATGCTTTAGTTATTAGGTTAAGGTTATTATAGATTTATTTAGGCTTTTTAAGTATTTTTCTTTTTATAGTTAAAGCTTTATATATAAATCTTTATTATTAATTACTTTATTATTATTAATATAGCTAGATTTCTTTAAGTATTATTAATATTATACTTTTTTTTTTATTTTTTTTTAGCTTGGCTTATATAGAATCTTTTAATTAAGGTTAAGGTATTTATATTATCTTTATAAACTTATTAATTATATTCTATAGGCTACCTAGCTTATTTAATAAAATAATAAACTTCTTTCTTTATCTTCTTACTATCTTTAACCTTTTTTACTTTTTATTATTCTTTAAGATTATTTAGGTTAAGTATTATTAAAGGTTTAACTAAGCTTTTTTTTTTAAGTTTTTATAGCTTAAAGAGGTTAATATAAAAGATATTATAAATACTTAAATATTTTTTAAATAATATAAGTCTATAGGCTTATTTATTAAATTAAGTAGTAATATAAAAAGGCTTTATATATTTAAGTATAAGTTTTTTCTTTTTTTCTTTAACTTTAAAGTTTTTAGTTGTGTAAATAGACTCTATTTTCTATTTTTGCAAAACAAAGCTATTAAAAGAAGGGAAAAAATCCCAAAACCTACAAACAGGCTAAGTGACTAAATATTCCCATCTTGCAAATGGATTTTAAGGCAGGCTACAGCTTGTTATAAGAGATTATATATGCCAATATATAATATATAAATCTTAACACCTCCCCTCAAGCCTAACCACCTTATTAATTCAGGAAATAAGGTTATTACTAAATTTTAAAAAGCTTCCTTTATAACCTTTTTAAGCTTCCCTTTATTCTATTATAAATATTCCTAATAGCTTTATAAACCTTATATAAGTAGTTTTTAATAAAGGCTTTATAAGGCTATCTACAGTTATCTTAGTTATTAAGATTTATTAAATATTAAATAAACCTATTTCTAGCTTATTAATTATTTACTTATAGTAGATATTTATATAATAAGTCCTTGCTATATTATTTTTATTAAAGGCTATAATCCTTGTGTTTTAACTATTAATAAAGAGAATTATTACTATTTAATCACCTTTATTTAGCTCTTTTAATATCTTTTTAATCTAAATTACTAATATTCCTGCTAAGGTTAGGTTTATAAACTCTGCCTTTATTAAACTTACAGCTATAATTATTTACTTTTTTAATTTTTATAAAACTAGTTTATTATTAATAAATACTATATACTTTATTATTAAGAATCTTTTAGTTAAGTTATTAATAAATAAAGCATTAATATAGACTTAAGGGTTTAAGTCTTAATAATTATATTTCCCTCTTAATTAAGTTATTAGCTTTATTATGCCCTATAGATAGTAAAATAAATACTTTAAAATCTTTATATAACTAGTTATTAATCTTGAATTTGCCTTGCTTAACTTTTAGACTATATATATAATATTAAGTCTTATATTAATTAAGATATAGTTTAGGCTTTTAGTCCTTTTTTACCACTTTTTTAATAATATTATAACTTCTTTTTATTTTTAATTAGCTAGTATTTCTTTCTTTAGTAACTAAGGGGTTATTACTATATTTTAGATATTAAGAGTAAATTTATTAATTACCTTTTTAATATATTTTCTTTAGTTAATAAAGATAAGTCTTTATTCTTTATTTTTCTTTATCTTAAGGCTAAGAAAGGTCTTAATATCTTTTAATACTTTAATCTTAAATATCTTTTTAAGTTATAATACTATATTATTAATTTCTCTTATTATTAATACTATAATAATTATATTATTAATATAAAGGATAAAAAGAATACTATTCTTCTTTTTAAAGATATAAAGCTTTATTAAGAAGGGTTTAAAATTAATTTTCTTTATTATATTAATTACTGTTTTAAACTATTATAATAATAATCTTAAGTAGTTATATAAAGCCTTTAATAAATAATAAACTTAACTAGTTTTATTATTAAAACCTTATAGTTACTTTATAAAGACCTTTTTTTAATTAATATATTAAGGAATATAGTAACTATATTAAACTACTTTTATTTAAGATCTTAAGTAGTTATAATTATATAAAATACTCTTATTAATACTATATATACTACTATAGTATAGATCTCTTTAGTTATATAATCTATTTTTTTAAATTAATCTCTTTAAATTATAAATCTTGCTCTTATAATAGTTTCTTTTTTAACTAAGTGTTTCTTATTATAAACCTATTGATTATCTAGCATAATATTATCTTTAAGTCTTTTTATAAAGACTTAGGTTTTCTTTTCTTTAAGATTATTAATTTATTTTTTTATTACTAAAAACCATTTCTTATAATAATTAAGCTTCTTCTTTACCTTATACTAGTTATACAGCACTTTTAATCTTTTATTAAGTTATTAAGTTACTTTAATTATTATAAATACTAAATATTTTATTTTCTTAATAATAATCTTATTATTTTTATAAAAATAGACTTTCTTTATAGTTATTATTAATAATCCTGCTTTTCTTTTTTTATTACCTTTATTAAAGATATTATAGTTAACTCTAGATTTATTTTTTATTAATTATCTTAATTATCCTTCCTTAATCTTATAATTTTAATTATTATTAATATTATTAGTGTTTTTAATTTTAATAGGCTATAGTGGTTATTATATTTTAAAAGCCTTAGGCATTTTTATTTTACCTTACTAAATAATTTAAAGGATTTCTTTATTAATGATTTCTCTTAAGGGCATTTATTTTAAGGTTTAAAGATAGACTTCTTTTTCTTTATTATTATAAAGATATTATTAATTATTATCTTTATCTACCTTAAAGTATTTTAACTTATTTATAATAACCTCTTTAGCCTTATTAATTATTATAGGCTGCTTAACTAACTCTATTTATAGTATTAAGATAGGTATTTTACTAAAGATAATTCTACTATTATTTTTTAAGTCTAGGTTAATAAAAATAGGTTTTAGTTTAACTTTAGGTTTATCTTTATTATTAATGCTTAATGTCTTTTTAAATCTTATATTGCAGGCTTGTATTACTTATTCTTTATTAAGGAGGTAGATTTTATAAATATAACTATTTAGTCTTTTTAGATTAATAAAGAAGCCTTAGGTTGCTTTTACTTTTATTTTAATACTATAGACTATTTATTAATCTAGCTTCTTTATATATATTATATAGCCTTAAGTATAAATATACTTAATATTAAATTTATAGTTAATTTAAATAGCTTTAAATATCTTTTTAAATAATAAAATTAAACCTTTAAGCCTTATTATTAATAAAAGGTTGTTAATATAAATACTAGCTTTTATAAAAAAAGGCTAAAGGGTATTAAAAAGTCTAGTCTTTAAGTAAGTTACTCTTATTAAGTTTATTAAGGCCTTTTTAGCTTATTTAATAATACTATTTTATTAAGGTGTATATAGTAATAAGGTTCTTAAAATAAAACTATTCTTAAGTGCTTAATTATATATTTCTTTATTAATAAACTCTTTTATATTATTAAAGGCTATTATATTAACTTTAAAGCCTTTACTTAAGATCTTAACTAACTTTTTCTAACCTTTTAATTTTTATATAGCTTCTTTTTTTAAAGCTATAAAGATAAGTTATTAATATCTTAACTAAAAGTTAATACTATAAAGAGAGTATTTATAACCTTTATAGCTAATTAATAAATACTTAATTATATTTTAAAAAATAAATTAAAGGAATTGTATTAGTTAGATTAATAAGGTGTGGTTGATAATAGCTTTAAACTTTACTAGGTGATATGCCTTGTAATAGAAGTCTTTAATTATCTTCTTATTAATCTTAATTCTTAATTTTATGTAGGCTTTAATAACCCTTTTCTTTTTAGTATAATTAAGTTAATAATATATAAGATTAAATTTAATATTCCTTATTATTGCTCTATATAGCAATATAGTAAAGTTATAAAACTTTTTTAATTCTTTATAAATTAAGATTATAATATTAAATTTTTATTTAATTTTTATAATTAAAATCTTTTCTTCTTTTTTTAATAATACTAATTAATTATTAATTTTATTAATTATAATACCTTTTCTTTTTAATACACCTAGACTTAATATATTTACTACTTTTTTTAAAGTATAGAATATATTTTTAAAGGTAAAGGTTCTTATTATAATAAAAATAATAACTATTTTTATTCTCTTAATTATAAAGCTACTGCTATTACTTATTAATATTAAATTAAGTATCCTTAGCTTTTAAAGATATATAAATTATTAAGTATTATTAAAGCAGTATTATAAATACCTTAAGTTAATAATTATATTATTTTTTTAATGCTTTATATTAATAATAATATATTTATATTTATTTAATTATTAAGGACTTTACTTTTTATTAAAAAAGATATCTTTTACTTTATTAATAACTCTTAATAAATAATTATATTAATAAAGTTTTATCCTGCCTTTATAATATTAATATTTCTTTTTATTTACTTATTATTCTTTTATATTTATTAATAATCTTTTCCTTTATCTTTTAGCTTTATATATTTAGGTTAGAGTTTAAAATAAAGTTATTAATATATCTTAAGTATATATAGTTTTTTATTAATTAAGATCTTATACTTATATTTTAAAGTCTTTATCTTTTAACTAGCTTGGTTATCTTTTAATAACTTTATAATTATTATTATATTTTATTTAGTCCTTGCTTTTTTATTTACTTAAGATAATAAAAACTTAATAAGTCTATCCTTTAAGACCTCTTTACCTTACCTTAAGCTAGTAATTTAAATTTTATACTATATTTTATTTAACTCTTTAAGTCTTATAAAAGCTATTATAATAAACTATATATCTAGGGCATTAAGAAACTTTACCTTAATTTTAATCTAGTTCTTTATAAAGGTTAAGATATAAATATTAAGTAATATAAATATTTATCTCTTTATTTTATTAAATTTAATAATAATATTAAATATATCCTTTTTTAATACTTATAGTATTATTATTTAGATTATTTTTATTAATTTATTTAATATTATTACCTTTAGCTTAAAGCCTTTTTATTTTAATTTTATTTTAATCTTTATTAAGAGTTTATTTATTAAGAATCCTATAGCCTTAAAGTTTTATTATTTTTATTTTTTAATCTTATTTAAGTCTTTTATTAACTTAACCTCCTAGCCATTAATCTAGTCCTAGAACTCTAAGATTATAGCATTAATTATTATAGTCTATCTCTATACTTCTTAATCTTCTTTACTTTATAATTTATTAATAAAGGGAAGGTATAATAATAAGGTTATTACTTAAGGTGTTAATAAAGTTAATATCTTATTAATCTCTTTCTTATAAGTATTTTAAGAGCTTCTTTTTTTAAATACTTATTTATCTTTATTTATGCACTGCGCCCAGGCTTATAACCTATATAAATAAACTTTATTTTCTATTTTTACAAAATAAAGCTATTAAAAAAAGGGAAAAAATCTTAAAACCTATAAACAGGCTAAGTGACTAAATATTCCTATCTTGTAAATAGATTTTAAGGCAGGCTATAGCTTGTTACAAGAGATCACATATGCTAACACATAATACATGAATCTTAACATTAGTTAATAATATAATAAAGTCTTTATTAAAGGATAATCAAGACTATAGCGAGATAGCAGCACAAGCCCTGTGCCTTAATAAAGAGAAACCCTAGCCTTAAGCCTTTAATCTTAAGTTAAAAAAAGAAATATATTTATAAAAGGCTAATTAATTAAATAAAAAGCTAAAAAAAGATTAAAAATGAATATAATTATTATACTACCTTTATATTTAATAATAACTTTATAGTTATTTTATAAAAGATTAATAATTATATATTATTTATTATATTTTATATTTTTTTACTTTTTTTTATAACTTTTATTTTTAATAAATTAATCTTTTTACCTTTATAAAGGTAAAAGGATTATTAAAAATAAGATAATAAAGAACTTAAGTATATTATTTATATAAATTATTAATAAAGAGTTAGTAAATATATAGCTAGAACTTAAGAGTATTACTTTTTAAAATAAAAATATTATAATTAAAGAACTTTAGTTTATAAAAATAAAAAAGTATAATAATTTATTTTTTTAAAATTATAAGCCTTTATTTTTAAAATAATAAATTAATAAAAAAAGTATAAAATAATTAAGTATTTTATATTTAATTAAAGTAAAAAAGCTTTAAACCTTAAACTTATTTTTATAACTTAAGAAAAACTTAAGAAAAAGTAAACTTATAGCTTAATATAGATTAAGCTTTAATTACTTAACTTAAAGTTTAAAAAAATATTATAAATAAAACTTTAAATATATATTATAAACTTTAAAAAATATTTTTAACTTAATAAAAATAAGTTTAATAATAAAGTTTATAAAGTTTAATATATAAATAGTTATTTAAAAAGTAATATAAAGCTATAATAAACCTTTTACTTTAATTAAAAATATAAAAAGGTATTTAATTAAATTATATATAATTAATACCTTAAGTAATATAAAGATAATATTATAAAAAAAGGTATTTATACTTTAAAAATAATAATAAAGCTAAATACTTTTTATTAATAAAATTATAAAACCTTTTTAAGATTTTTTTTATAGTTTAAAACCTTTATTAATAAAATCTTTAAAAAAATATTAAATATATTTAAAATCTTTTAAATAATTAATAAATATAATTTTTAAATTAAAAAAAACTTAATTAATATTAAACTACTTACTATATAGGAAAAGCTTTATAATATAAATATAAAGGCTAAGGTAATAATAAATAATAATATAAGCTTAAAGCTAGCTTATAGTAAAAGAAGTAATAATAAAGTATAAGTAATTACTTTAAATTATTAATTACTATAAATTAAAAATATAAAAAAAAATATAATAAAAGGCTAGTAATAACTTTTTAATATTTTTAAAAATAAAGAAAAAAGTATAATTTATATTATTAAAGTATTATAAATATAAAGAAGTTTATTTATAATATTATTATAAAGTAAAAGACTATATAAAATATAAAAGTAATTTATATATTATAAAAAGATATAATAACTTAATTTATATATTTATAAAAGTTAATATAGTATTAATAATTAAAAAAGCTTAAGATAAAGACTTTAATATTATTAAAGATAAAAATATTAAATTAATAATAAAGGTTATAAAAAGAGGAATATTAATAATAAGATTTATAAAGTTATAGCTAGGTTATAGTTAAAGAGAAGTAAAGACTATACTAGACTTTAAGAGTAACTTAAATATATTAAATAAAAAGCTATTATTAAAAAAGATAAAAATCTTATTTTATAATAATAAAGTAATTAAAAAGTTCTTAAGCTTAAATATATAAATCTTAAAAAAGGTATTAATTATTATAAAGCTAGTTAATAATTAAAAAGTAATTAAAAGGTTTTTAGTTTTTTTTATAATTATAAAGATAATAAATAATATTATTTTAAGTAGTTTATAATTTAAGATAATAAACTTAATTATAGCTTAAAAAGAAAAAAAATAATACTTTAAATTAATAAAAAAGACCCTTAAGTTAATAATATTATAAAAGCAAGCTAAAAGGTAGTATAAAAAAGTAAAGATTAAGATAATTATTATTAATATAATAAAAAAGTGCCTTAACTTAAGCTTAAATTAAAATAAGCTAAAGATTTATAATAATTAATTAATAAAGGAGTTATTATTTAAGTATTAAAAGTATATAAAGGTATTTTTAAAAAAAGAAACTATAAAGCTAGTATTTTTAAAAGAATTAATATACTTAATAAACTTAAAGTTAAATATAAAGCTATTATAAAGACTTATTTACTTTTTAATAAAGATTAAGCTAAAGGTTTTTTATAATTATATTTAAATAGCCTTAGCAAGAGGTTAGATTAAAAGATTAAATAGCTTAGCAAGTACTTTAATATTATTTATATTAAAGAAAGAAAATAAGTTAAAACTATATATTAATTATTATAAAATTAATTAAATAACTTAAAAAAAATATATATTTATTTTATTAATATATAAAATTATAAATTAACTTTAAGGTATTAAAGTATATATAAAGTTTAATTTAAAAAATATATATTATTAATTATATATTTATAAAAAAAATAAATAAAAATAATATTTTATTATTACTATAGCTACTTTAAATATTAAGTATTACTCTTTAAGTTAATAAATACCTTAGCTATATTTTAAAGCTATATTAATAATATATTAATAAGCTATATAGACTATATCTATATTATATACTTAAATAATATCTTAATATATAGTAATAACTTAAAAAAGTATATAAGCAGTATATTAAAAAGATTAAAGATATATAAGTTATATATAAATCTATAAAAGTATAAGTTTAATATAATATTTATATTATACCTTAAGTTTATAATTAAATTAAATAAGGTATATATAAAGTATAAGTATATTAAGGTAATAATATAATAATAAGTACTTAATAATATAAAAAAGATTTTTTTATTCTTAAGCTTTATTAAATTTTATAAATATTTTATTAAGAATTATAATAAAATTATAATACTTTTTATAAATAAAATAAAAAAATAATATAAAAGAATCTTTAAGCTTAATATTAATAAACTAGCTATATTTAAAAAGCTATAAAGCAAGTTTTTAAAAAAATCTATATTAATATATTTTAATCTTATAGTAAGGCTATATATTAAGATTAATATATTAAACTTTATAATTAATATAATATTAATATAATAATAAAAAGATAACTAGTACCTTATTATATACTTTTTATAAAAGTTATTAAATATAAAGTATTATTATATAATATTAAATACTAAAATACTTATTATTATAAAGGCCTTTATAATATAAAGATATTATATAGCCTACTTAAAATATTTAATATAAATTATTATAAATTACTTAAACTATAATTACTTTATAAATAAAAAAAAGTTAATAATTAAGTAGGTTGCTTAATTAAAGATATTATTACTATATAATTTTATAATTAAGTATTATTTTAAAAAAAAGAATTTTATAAATATACTTTTTAAAAAATTAAATTATTATAATAAAAAAAAAAGTAGCTAGATAGTAATTACTTAGCTATATTTATAAAATAATTCTTAATAATTAATTATAATAATTATAATTTTAAAGATATTTATAAAGCTAGTATAGCTATATTAAAGAAGATTATAAATAGTTATATACCCTTAAGACCTAGATATAATTTAAATACTAGGTTATTATTAATATTAATTCTTTAAGTTAAAAAGATTTTAACTATAATTAAGCAAGTAGCTTGCCTTTAGTATATATCTTTAAGGATTTTAATTATAAATAAGTAAGTAATTTATAAAAGTACTGCTATAATATTATAAAAAGATTATAAGATATTTATAAAAGCCTTTTTTTTAATATAAAAAAGAGATGCCTTAATTAAAAAGTTAAAGTTAATAAAAATAATTAAGTATAATATTATTAATAAAAATTATATATATAATTAAATAATTAATAATAATTAGCTACTTTATTATAAAGGGTAAGTATTTATCTTTTTTAATATAAAAAAAAGATTTTAATATTATTTTATAATAACTTAATAATTAGGTATTAAAGAGTTAATAAAACCTTAATAAAAATTATTAAAACTTATTATTAAAAAGATTTATAAATTAATATAAAGAGATATATTAATATATATATAGTTTATTAAATAAATAAAGTAAGATATTATTTATTATATAATAAATTAACTATATTATTAATATCTATAAAATTATAAAAAGAGATTATAATAAATTTTATTATAAAGTTACTTAAGGTAATCTATAAGAAATAAATATATAATTTACTGCTTATAATAATAAACTATTTTATAAAGTATATTATTTATATATTATACTTAAAGAATATTATTAATAAAGGATTTATAATAAAGTTTTTATATTATATTTTTTAACTTTATAGTATATTAAAAAGAATTATTTTTAATAAAGGCAGTATATTTATAAATACTTTTTAATAATCCTTTTACTATCTTATTAATTATAAATAGTAACTTAATATAGTATTCTACTTTTAAATTAATAGCTAGATTAAATAATAAAATTAAAACCTTAAGTACTATTTATAGGCTTTTTATAATAAAGACTAGCTAGATTAAATTAAATAATTACTATTTATTAAGTTTATATATAATATTATTAAATACTTAGTTATTAATAAAGCACCTATATTCTTACTTTTAAAATATAATCTAGCTATACTAAAGATTTATAAAATTAAACTTAACTATATAAACTAAACTACCTTAAATAAGATTAATAAAATAATTAATATAAAGGAGTATATTATAAAGATATTATAAAATATTAATAAGTTATATTATAAATAGTATAATAAAGGCTATATAAAGAAGTTATTTAAGATTAATAATTAGGTTTTAATCTTTATTAAGTATTTAAATCTATATTAACCTAGCAAGAAGTTAATAAAGAAGTATATAAAACCTTACTAAATTAAAAAAATTATTAAAATAAGCAGCTTTATTTATAAATTATTATTATTATTATTAATATAAATATATAATATCTTTAATATTATGAACCTTAAAGAGTTTTATAATAAAGATAATATATTAATTAAGTTAATAAATTACCCTTTTTTTATTAAAAAGATATTTAAAATTAAAGATATTATTAATTATAAATATTATAGCTATAAATAACTTTATTATATTAAGTAAAAGGATTATTTAAATAAGAAGAATATATAAATATATTACTTTAACTTTATAAATAACTTATTATAAAAAGAGTATAATATAAAAATAAAAGTTAAAAAATAATAAGACTTTAATAAGCTAGTAGTATTAAAATAGTGTTTTTAAAAAGAAAGGTATATTTATAAACTATAGTTAAAAATAAAAATACTATTTAAAAAAGAAGTTATAAAAAGGTTAAAGTAAGGTAGTAATAAACTTAAGGTAAGGCAGCATTAGGTTAGCGCTTTTAAAAAAAAGGGTGTACTTAAGGGCTATAGCTAAAAAAAAAGACTATTACTTAATAAAAATAAGGCTAAAAAAAACAAGCCAATACTATAAATATTAAAAAGTAAAGAAGTAGTAATTATATAATAATATTGCTAAGGATTAATAATAAAGAAGAAAAAAGCTATTTTATAAAATAATAATAAAGGCATTATTATAAAAAGGGGGGTAATTTATTAAGGGATAATTAAGACTATAGTAAGATAATAATACAGGCCTTATGCCTTAATAAAGAGAAACCCTAGCCTTAAGCCTTTAGTTTTAAGCTAAAAAAAGAAATATATTTATAAAAGGCTAATTAATTAAATAAAAAGCTAAAAAAAGGTTAAAGATTAATATAGTTATTATACTACCTTTATATTTAATAATAGCCTTATAGCTATCTTGCAGGAGGCTAATAGCTACATGCTACTTATTATATCTTATGCCTTTTCACTCTCCTTTATAACCCCTATCTCTAATAGTCTTTTATATTTAGCTTTAAGGGTTTATGCTTTTTATTATAATAAAACACCTATTTTTTAATTATAATTTATTATTAAATTTTTAATTATTTATATTTTTTTTTAGCTTTTTAATATATTATCTTATATTTAGTGCCTTTTTTTTATAAGTAATAGCCTTATTATTAAGGTCTAGGATATAAAAGTTAAGGTTTATATTTATAAAGGCTATAAAGAGAGATATTTTAATAATAATATTTTATATTATATTTAAGCAGTATTAAGCTAATATTAATAAATAAGGCTATACTGCTTATTCTTTATTAATAAAGTAATAAAGGTAGTGCTTAATAATTTAGTTTATTTATTTTATTTACTTATTAATTTAAAGATAAAATACTATAGATAGCCTTTATATTATTTTTAATATATAGTAAAGCTTTAACTAGAATTTATTTATAAATATTAAGCTATAGTTATTTATAATTCTTTATATAAAGCTAAAGACTATTTTTATTTAACTATAAAATAATATTATAAAGTTTATTATAATAATAATATTATTAATAAAAAAGTATAGTAAATACTTTATAAATTAATCTATAATAATTAAAATTATATTAACTTCTTTAATCTTAAAGAAAGTAAAAGGCAGGTTTATAATAAAGTTTATTAAGACTTTTTTTAAAGTTATAAAAGAAGTAGTAAGGATTTAAGCTTGCTATATAGCTTATACTTTTTTAATATATTTTTTTAATAAAGCTTATAGATTTATATATACTTTTTTATATTTTTATTTATAAATAGCTAAAAAAACTTCTTTTAAATAAAATTAAGGGTTTATATTATATTAAAGTGCCTAGCTAAGGGGTTATTATAATAAAGATTAATTATCTTATTTCTTATAGTTTTTTTTAATATAAAAATATAGTTATAATATTATAAAATACCTTTTATATTTATTAATTAAGTATTATTTCTTTAGTATAGCTTTATTATTACTTTTTTAATAATTTAATATTATATCTTTAAGTCTTTTACTTAAAGGTTTTTAATAAAAAATAATAATAATTAAAAAGCCTTTTCTTTATATATTACTTTTTTATAAAGTATTATTTTAATTAATTCTTTAAGAAAAAGCTTTTTATAATAAGGTATCCCTTTAGCTTAATTAGCTAATTAGTTTAGAATTAAAGGGGTTATACCCTTTAACTCTTTAACTTAAAGTATTTTACTTATTAAAAATATTTTATTATATTAATTATAAGCTTTAAGTATTTTACTTTATAAAAATATTTTATTATACTTAAATTAATTAAAAATATAAGCCTTTTTAATTATTTTTAATTTTTTATTATACTTTTTATAATATATTAATATTATAATAATACTTTATATTAAAGCAAGCCTTTTCTTAAGGTTAAGTAATAGCTTTTTATTCTTGAATATTAAGGTTTTATAATCTAGTTTCTTTAATAAAGTATTAATAAGGTTACTCTTCTCTAGCTTATATTTAATAATAAAATTAAAAAAAGTAAGGTATATATATTATTTTACCTACCTTTTTAATAACTTTAATTAATATATAAATATTAATAAATTTTTATAATTTAATAAAACTTTTATAAAGTTTTTTATCTTTTTAATATAGTATTATTTATATTTAAATAACTTAATAATTATAAATATTTCTTAATCTAGTATTTTATAATTAAGTTTAGCTTTATTAAACTTCTTTAATTAAAAGGTTATTAAGTAATACCTTTTTTTTATTAAGTTAAAAAAGTATATTAATTATTATAAACTTAAAAGTATTAGTTTTTATTTAAATTTATATCTATAGGTTAAAATACTATAAAAAAGGTACTATTTAAAAAGCATCCTTAAGTTAGTAAAATACCTTTATTACTATAAGATCTAGCTAAAGAAACCTAAGCTTTTTCTTATTTTTATTACTTTTAAATAAGGTTATAAAAAGGGTTATTATCTTTAAATAACCTTTAATAAAGTATTAATAAAAGTTATAAAACTTAAGGAAGACTTATATCTCTTTATAACTTTAAAAAGGCTTTTAGGTTATAATAGTCTTTATTTATTAAAGGTTTATTAAAATATTTTTATTTAATAAAATAAACTTAAAGAACTTAATTTAATTTTAATAAAATATATATTTTAAGGGCTTTATATATAGCTTTACTTTTTATAATTATTTAAAGACTTGCTTAATATAGTTAATATATTTATTATAAGTCTTTAAAAAAATAAAAATATTATTTAAGTATACTATATAAATAGTATTTAATAGCTTATATAATGCTTTATAGATATAGTATTGAAATATAGTAAGGGTATTAATATATTAAGGGATAATCAAGACTGCAGCAAGATAGCAGCACAAGCCCTATACCTTAATAAAGAGAAACCTTAGTCTTAAGCCTTTAGTCTTAAGCTAAAAAAATAAATATATTTATAAAAGGCTAATTAATTAAATAAAAAACTAAAAAAAGGTTAAAGATTAATATAATTACTATATTACCTTTATATTTAATAATAACTTTATAATTATTTTATATAAGGTTAATAATTATATATTATTTATTATATTTTATACTTTTTTACTTTTTTTTATAACCTTTATCTTTAATAAATTAATCTCTTTACCTTTATAAAAGTAAAAAAATTATTAAAAATAAAATAATAAAGAACTTAAGTATATTATTTATATAAATTATTAATAAAAAGCTAATAAATATATAGTTAAAACTTAAGAGTATTAATTTTTAAAATAAAAATATTATAATTAAAAAACCTTAATTTATAAAAATAAAAAAATATAATAATTTATTTTTTTTAAAACTATAAGCCTTTATTTTAAAAATAATAAATTAATAAAAAAAGTATAAAATAATTAAGTATTTTATATTTAATTAAAGTAAAAAAGCTTTAAACTTTAAACTTATTTTTATAATTTAAAAAGAATTTAAAAAAAAATAAACTTATAGCTTAATATAAATTAAGCTTTAATTACTTAACTTAAAGTTTAAAAAAAAGTTATAAATAAAACTTTAAATATATATTATAAATTTTAAAAAGTATTTTTAACTTAATAAAAATAAATTTAATAATAAAGTTTATAAAGTTTAATATATAAATAGTTATTTAAAAAGTAATATAAAGTTATAATAAACCCTTTACTTTAATTAAAAATATAAAAAGGTATTTAATTAAATTATATATAATTAATACTTTAAGTAATATAAAGATAATATTATAAAAAAAGATATTTATACTTTAAAAATAATAATAAAGCTAAATACCCTTTATTAATAAAATTATAAAACCTTTTTAAGATTTTTTTTATATTTTAAAATCTTTATTAATAAAATCTTTAAAAAAATACTAAATATATTTAAGATTTTTTAAATAATTAATAAATATAACTTTTAAATTAAAAAGAACTTAATTAATATTAAACTACTTACTATATAATAAAAGCTTTATAATATAAATATAAAAGCTAAAGTAATAATAAATAATAATAAAAACTTAAAACTAGTTTATAATAAAAAAAGTAATAATAAAGCATAAATAACTACTTTAAATTATTAATTATTATAAATTAAAAATATAAAAAAAAGACTTAATAAAAAGTTAATAATAATTTTTTAATATTTTTAAAAATAAAAAAAAAAGTATAATTTATATTATTAAAGTATTAAAAATATAAAAAAGTCTATTTATAATATTATTATAAAATAAAAGATTATATAAAGTATAAAAGTAATTTATATATTATAAAAAGGTATAATAACCTAGTTTATATATTTATAAAAGTTAATATAGTATTAATAATTAAAAAAGCTTAAAATAAAAACCTTAATATTATTAAAGATAAAGATATTAAATTAATAATAAAGGTTATAAAAAGAGGAATATTAATAATAAGATTTATAAAGTTATAGCTAGGTTATAATTAAAAAAAAGTAAAGACTATACTAGACTTTAAGAGTAACTTAAATATATTAAATAAAAAGCTATTATTAAAAAAAATAAAAATCTTACTTTATAATAATAAAGTAATTAAAGAGTTCTTAGGCTTAAATATAAAGATCTTAAGAAAAGTATTAATTATTATAAAGCTAGTTAATAATTAAAAAGTAATTAAAAGGTTTTTAATTTTTTTTATAGTTATAAAGATAATAAATAATATTATTTTAAGCAGCCTGTAGTTTAAAATAATAAACTTAATTATAGCTTAAAAAGAAAAAAAATAATACTTTAAGTTAATAAAAAAAACCTTTAAGTTAATAATATTATAAAAATAAGTTAGAGAGTATAGAGGAAGAATCTAAAAGAGATGTCTCAGGCCACTTAATTAACTAGGCGTAATTAGGCCTAGTGCCCTGATTAGTGTAATTTAGCTAGGCCTGTTTTTTCATATATTACAGCCTTCTTTATTATATAACCTTTATTATTACAGCCTTTATTATATAATCTTTATTATATAACCTTTATTATTAAGACCTTCCTTTTTAGCCTAGTAGCTAGCCTGACCTTTAGATTAATATAAAGCCTTTATTAAAATTATTTTTTATATTATAATCCTTATTTTTTTCCTTTATATATTTCTTTATCCTAACCCTCTTTATACTTATTATTACTTTTTAATATAATAATCTCTTTAATATACTTTAAGATTTAATCCAGGCCTAGATTACTAATTATAATATCTTTTTTAAAGCTTAGATCCAAGCTTTAATAATTAATGCTTAGGTATTTAGGGCCTTTATATTTATCTTTTTATCTATATAAAGTAAACTATCTAGGCATTAGGCCTGGTTGTTGCTGCTTAATGCACTAGGCCTAATTAGGCCTAGTGAATTAAGTGGCCTGAGACATCTCTTTTAGATTCTTCCTTTATAGTATAAAAAAGTAAAGATTAAAATAATTATTATTAATATAATAAAAAAGTACCTTAACTTAAGCTTAAATTAAAATAAGGTAAAGACTTATAATAATTAATTAATAAAAAAGCTATTACTTAATTATTAAAAGTATATAAAGGTATTTTTTTTAAAAAAAAAATATAAAGTTAATGCCTTTAAAAAGATTAATATACTTAATAAACTTAAAGCTAAATATAAAGCTATTATAAAGACTTATTTACTCTTTAATAAAGATTAAGCTAAAGGTTCTTTATAACTATATTTAAATAGCCTTAATAAAAGATTAGATTAAAAGATTAAATAGCTTAATAAGTACTTTAATATTATTTATATTAAAGAAAAAAAGTAAGTTAAAACTATATATTAATTATTATAAAATTAATTAAATAATTTAAAAAAACTATATATTTATTTTATTAATATATAAGATTATAAATTAGCTTTAAAGTATTAAAGTATATATAAAGCTTAATTTAAAAAATATATATTACTAGCTATATATTTATAAAAAAAATAAATAAAAAAAAATATTTTATTATTACTATAGCTACTTTAAATATTAAGTATTACTTTTTAAATTAATAAATACCCTAGCTATATTTTAAAGCTATATTAATAATATATTAATAAGCTATATAAACTATTTTTATATTATATACTTAAATAATATTTTAATATATAGTAATAACTTAAAAAAGTATAAATAATATATAAGTAATATATTAAAAAGATTAAAGATATATAGGTTATATATAAACCTATAAAAGTATAAGTTTAATATAATATTTATATTATACCTTAAGTTTATAATTAAATTAAATAAGGTATATATAGAATATAAATATATTAAGGTAGTAATATAGTAATATATACTTAATAATATAAAAAAGATTCTTTTATTCTTAAGCTTTATTAAATTTTATAAATATTTTATTAAGAACTATAATAAGATTATAATACTTTTTATAAATAAAATAAAAAGATAATATAAAAAAACCTTTAAGCTTAATATTAATAAGCTAGCTATATTTAAAAAGCTATAAAGTAAGTTTTTAAAAAAACCTATATTAATATATTTTAATTTTATAATAAAGCTATATATTAAGATTAATATATTAAACTTTATAATTAATATAATATTAATATAGTAATAAAAAAATAACTAATACTTTATTATATACCTTTTATAAAAGTTATTAAATATAAAGCATTACTATATAATATTAAATACTAAAATACTTATTATTATAAAAGCCTTTATAATATAAAAATACTATATAGCCTACTTAAAATACTTAATATAAATTATTATAGACTACTTAAACTATAGTTACTTTATAAGTAAGAAGAAGTTAATAATTAAATAAGTTATTTAATTAAAGATATTATTATTATATAATTTTATAATTAAGTATTATTTAAAGAAAAAAAAATCTTATAAATATACTTTTTAAAAGATTAAACTATTATAATAAAAAAAAGTAGCTAGATAATAATTACTTAATTATATTTATAAAATAATTCTTAATAATCAGTTATAATAATTATAATTTTAAAGGCATCTATAGGGCTAGTATAGCTATATTAAAGAGGATTATAGGTAATTATATACCTTTAGGACCTAAATATAACTTAAATACTAGGTTATTATTAATATTAATTCCTTAAGTTAAAAAGGTTTTAACTATAAATAAGCTAGTAGCCTGCCTTTAATATATATTTTTAAAGATTTTAACTATAAATAAGTAAATATTTTATAAAAGTCTTACTATAATATTATAAAAAGATTACAAGATATTTATAAAGGCCTTTTTTTTAATATAAAAAAAGAATACCTTAATTAAAAAGTTAAAGTTAATAAAAATAATTAAGTATAATATTATTAATAAGAATTATATATATAATTAAATAATTAATAATAATTAATTACTTTATTATAAAAGGTAAGTATTTATCTTTTTTAATATAAAAAAAGAGATTTTAATATTATTCTATAATAACTTAATAACTAGGCATTAAGGAGTTAATAAGACCTTAATAAAAATTACTAAAACCTATTATTAAAAAGGTTTATAAATTAATATAAAGAGATATATTAATATATATATAGTTTATTAAATAAGTAAAGTAAGGTATTATTTATTATATAATAAGTTAACTATATTATTAATGCTTATAGAACTATAAAAAGAGATTATAATAGATTTTATTATAAAGCTGCTTAAGGTAATCTATAAAAAATAAATATATAATTTAATATTTATAATAATAAACTATTTTATAAAGTATACTATTTATATATTATACTTAAAGGATCTTATTAATAAAGGATTTATAATAAAGTTTTTATATTATATCTTTTAACCTTATAGTATATTAAAGAGAATTATTTTTAATAAAAGCAGTATATTTATAAATGCTTTTTAATAATCCTTTTATTATTTTATTAATTATAAATAATAACTTAATATAGCATTCTATTTTTAAATTAATAACTAGATTAAATAATAAAATTAAAACCTTAAGTACTATCTATAGGCCTTTTATAATAAAGACTAGCTAGATTAGGTTAAATAATTACTATTTATTAAGTTTATATATAATATTATTAAGTACTTAATTATTAATAAAATATTTATATTCTTGCTTTTAAGATATAACCTAGCTATATTAAAGACTTATAAAATTAAACTTAACTATATAAATTAAACTACTTTAAATAAGATTAATAAAATAATTAATATAAAAAAGTATATTATAAAAATATTATAAAATATTAATAAATTATATAATAAGTAATATAATAAAGGCTATATAAAGAAGTTATTTAAGGTTAGTAATTAAGTTTTAATCTTTATTAAGTACTTAAATCTATATTAATTTAATAAAAAGTTAATAAAAAAATATATAAAACTTTATTAAATTAAAGGAATTATTAAAATAAGCAGCCTTATTTATAAACTATAATTATTATTATTAATATAAATATATAATATTTTTAATATTATAAACTTTAAAGAGTTTTATAATAAAGATAATATATTAATTAAGTTAATAAATTACCTTTTTTTTATTAAAGAGATATTTAAAATTAAAGATATTATTAATTATAAATACTATAGTTATAAATAACTTTATTATATTAAGTAAAAAGATTATTTAAATAAAGAGAATATATAAATATATTACTTTAACTTTATAAATAACTTATTATAAAAAAAGTATAATATAAAAATAAAAACTAAAAAGTAATAAGACTTTAATAAGTTAATAATATTAAAGTAATATTTTTAAAAAAGAGATATATTTATAAATTATAATTAAAAATAAAAATATTACTTAAAAAAAAAAGCTATAAAAAAGTTAAAGTAAGGTAATAGTAAACTTAAGGCAAGGTAGTACTAGGTTAATGCTTTTAAAAAAGGGGTATACTTAAGGGTTATAATTAAAAAAAAAGATTATTACTTAATAAAAATAAGGCTAAAAAGAAATAAAGTTAAAAAATAGGCTAATATTATAAATATTAAAAAGTAAGGAAGTAATAACTATATAGTAATATTACTAAAGATTAATAATAAAGAAAAAAAAAGTTATTTTATAAAATAATAATAAGGGTATTATTATAAAAAAGGGGGTAATTTATTAAAAGATAATTAAGACTATAGTAAGATAGTAATATAAGCTTTATACCTTAATAAAAAAAAACCCTAGCTTTAAGCCTTTAATCTTAAGTTAAAAAAGGAAATATATTTATAAAAAGCTAATTAATTAAATAAAAAGCTAAAAAAAGGTTAAAGATTAATATAGTTATTATACTACCTTTATATTTAGTAATAGCCTTATAGCTATCTTATAAAAGGCTAATAGCTATATACTACTTATTATATCTTATACCTTTTCACTCTCCTTTATAACCCCTATCTCTAATAAATACCCTTTTTAATAATAATAATAATAATAATAATAATAATAATAAAGATAATAATAATAATAATAATATTAAAGATAATAATAAAGATAAAGATAATAAAGATAATAATAAAGATAATAAAGATAATAAAGATAATAAAGACTATAATAATAATAATAATAATAATAATAATAATATAGTAGATAGTAATAGTAATAATAATAGTAATAATAATAAAGATAGTAATAGTAATAGTAATAGTAGTAATAGTAATAGTAATAAGGATAGTAATAAAGATAGTAATAAAGATAGTAATAATAATAAAGATAGTAATAATAATAATAATAATAATAATAATAATAATAATAATAATAATAATAATAATAATAATAACAATAATAATAATAATAATAATAATAATCCTGCCTTTATAGTGCTAGCTACTTTATACCTACTTTATTATCCTTATTACTTAAGATATTTAAAGAGTATTATTATTAATAAAGGTAATTTCTCTTAATATATCTTTACTATAGGCTAGTTTTATTAATATTAAAATTACTTTATTTATAAATATTAATACTTATTAATATAAGCTTAATTCTTTTTATTTAATCTTTTTTTTATTTAATTATAAGCTTTTAGATCTATATAATTAATAAGCCTAGCTTAAGTTCTTTAAAATACTATAAAAAAAAGGATACTATAATAAGTTATTTTACTTATACTAAATAAAAGCTTAAAAAATAATTATTAAGTAAAAGATATAGTATTATTATTTAGCCTTAAGGTTTATAATAAGCTTTATTTAAGTAAATAATAAAGACTATTTATTAAATAGTTTAATAAAGTAAGCTTTACTTTTTAATACTATAATAATATATATTAAGGCATATACCTTATAGATAAGGCTAGGAGAGTTTTTATTAACTAATAATAGCCTATAAAGCGCTAGTTTACTAGGTTTTCTTTTTTTTTAATTTTTTATATAATTTCTAGTTAAAAAGGTTAAAATACTTTAAATTAATATTCTTATACTTTTTTTTATTATTTTAAGCTTTTCTTTAATAATTTCTTTACTTTTTTTTTATTTTTTAAAACCTTTAAGTTTAATAAAGCCTTAAAGTATTTAAATTATTAATATAAAAAAGCTTTTATAAGCTTATTAAAGGGTATCTTTTATAAAGTTAAGTATAAAACTTTAAAAGCTTTATATTAATACTCTTAATATAGCTATATATTCTATATATTAATATAATAAAGGCAAGTATTAATCTTTTTATTATCTTTAAGTATAAAATATATTATTTATTAATTATTATAGTTAATATTTTAATTTTCTTTTAAGTTAAAGTATATTTTATTAAAAAGGCACTATAAATTTATTATTTCTTTTATTATTATTAATAAAGTAAGTAGTTTAACTTTAATTATTAATATACTAACTATACTTTAATAAATAGCACTTTATATAATTAATTTACTAAATAATATTATAAAATATCTTTATAAAGATTTTTTAATCTTAATATTATTAATAAATAATATATTACTTAAAGTAGTTAAGACTTATATTTTATTAATCCTTTTATATTAAAAAGCTAAATACTTTTATATAAATAAATAATAAATAAGCTAATTAATAGCTTTATAATACTTAAGTCTTAAATTAATAATATATTTTATTAATATAACTATTATAAAAGCTATATTAAGTCTTATTAAGATTACTATATAAAGTATTAATCTAACCTTTTCTTAATAATATTTAATTTTAAAAATAATAGCCTAAAAGCTATTTTTTTAAAAAAAAGTATAAAAAAAGAATTATAAAATACTAATTCCCTTTATTTAAATTAAACTTTTAACTAACCTTTTATATATATACTTTATATAATAAATATATTTTATATTTAAAATATTTATAAATAATATTAATTCTTAAGAACTACATTATATTACCCCCTTTATAAAGCTTGTATTTCCTCTTTAATATACTTATAAGCTTATTAAATAAAATATAGTTATATTTATAATATATAATAAAAATATTATTTATAAAAAAATAAAAAAATAACTTTTAATTTTTTAAATAATATAAGCAAGGCTTCTTTATATTAAAGATTAGCCTTAATAAATATAAAGTTATTATAAACTCTTTAAATTATAATTATAGTAAATTTTAAAGTTTATAAAAAGCTTTTTTAAGCTTAATAAACTTATTAAGCAGCTTAAAACCTAGTAGTATTTTATATATAACTAGTATACTTTATTTATTTTTTATTATATTTAAAAATATATTTTTAATATTAAATTATTTAAGCTTTAAGTTAAATCTTATAGCTAAGGCTATAAATACTTAAAATAAATATATAATAAGTATTATAATATAGGTTCTTTAAATAATTAAGCTTTTTAAAGGTCTTTTTTAATTATAAATTAAGCTTTATACTTTATTAATATTTTAACTTAATTAAATTTATATATAAATACTTATTTTAATAATAAAGGTATTAACTTGACTTTTAATTTCTTAATTTTTTCTTAAATTTTTTTATAATATAAAGCTTTAATTTCTTTATATATAGCTTTAATAAATTAATCTTTTAATAAATACTTTATAAACTCTCTTTACCTTTTTAACAGCTTAATTAAATCTTTTAACTTAATAAAAAGCTTACTTAATATTATTACTAGCCTTAAGGTATATTTTTAATATATTATTACTTTAAATATAATAAATATTATTTATAAGCTTATTAAATTATTATTTTTTAATATTTATTAATTAAGTAAAAGATTATAAATATTTTTATTTAAAAGCTTATTAAGTATAATATATATATTACTAGGCTTATTTCCTTTTTTTATTATCTTTTTTTTTTAAAAAAAAGCCTGCTTACTTAAGCTCTTTTTTTTATAACTTTATACTTTTATATAAAGCTAAAGAAAATACTTTAATTAAGATAATATACTTTAATTATTATATTATTAAGCTTTATTTATATAAAATAATAATTTTATAAAGTAAATTATTTACTTTTTAAGCTATACTTTTTTATTATTTTTAAGGTAATAAAAAATCTTTTTCTTTATCTTTATTAATTTATAGTTTAATTAAAAATAATAAGTAATTTATTTTAAATATTATTTATAATATTAATATACTTACTTAAGCCCTTTATAATTAATGTTATATATTAAAATAATCTTATTTTAATATTTTATAAAGTATTTTTAGTCTTAGAGTTTTATAATATTTAAGGGGTTTTAAGCTTTTAAAAAGCTTTCTTAAGCTTTTAAAAACTACTACCTTTAAAATTATTTACTTTAAATTCTTTTAAATAAGGTTATTTTAATATAAATAAATACTTTCTTTAAGTTTTATAAATTTTACTTTATTATCTTTTACTTTATAAAATAGCTTATTTTATTTTATAATTATCTATATATTTAAGCTTTTTAACTTAAGTTAATAAAAGTAAGATTTATTAAAGGTTATATTTTTAATTATTAAAATCTTCTTAAAGTAAAGGATTTAAATTTAATAAATATTAATAGCTTAATAATTAATTAAATACTTAATAATCTTTTTAAAGTTAACTTTATATAATCTTTTTTTTTTTACTTTATAATTATATTATAGTATATATATATAGTAATTATAAATATATAAACTACTTTAATTAAGCCTTAAGTTAATAATATATTTTTAAATTTATAAAAAAGTATACCTTTAAAAATATTCCTTTAGCTTATTAATTAATAAAATTATTTTATTTACTTTTAAAAAGCTTATATTAATTAAATATATAGTAATTTTTAAGCTTTTTAACTATAGCTTTATAAAAAGCCTTATATTATTAAGTATCTTTATAAATTTATTAATTACTTTTTAACCTGCTTATTTAAAGTTATTATTTAGCTTATATATAAAAAAAGGTATAAACTTTAAGATTATACCTTTAATATTTAATTAATATTAAAATTATATTTTATTTATAATTATAATAATAATTTATTTATTATCTTACCTTACTTTATAAATATATATATAAAATTATCTTTTAGCTATATATTTATAATAAAATAATATATTAAAAATAGTTTTTAATTCTTTATTTAATAATAATATAATATATAACTATCTACTATATTTATTTTTTATAATAAATAATTAATTTACTTTATTAAACTTTAATAAATAATTTTATAAATCTTAATATATATATTAAAAAAGCTTTAATATATAATATTTAAATTATTTATATAAAATATACTTTATTATAAATAATATTAAGTATACTTTATATTTAATTTTCTTTATATCTTTAATTTAAATATTTTTAATATTATATATAAAGCTTTTAAATATATAAAAGTTTAAATAACCTGCTTTAAAATATTATAATTTCTTTATATTATAATAAAAAATTAATAAATCTTTAGTTAATCTCTTACTTTATACTCTTTACTTTATTTAATTATTTACTATAATAAGTATAAAAGTATAGTTTATATATAGTATTATTTCTTTATTAAGGTTTAAAGTATAAAGAGATAATAATTTATATTTAAAAAATATTAAGCTTTACTTTTTAATTAAGAATATTAACTTTATATTTTAATTAAGGGTTTTAAAATAAAATAAGTAATTAAATCTTATATACTATATATTTACTTTCTTAACTTTAATCTTAAAGATAATATTAATATAAAATCCTTTAATTATTATTATATTATTAAGTATAAAATCCTTTATTTTTAATCTATAAGCTTTATTAAAAATATTTTTAAATTTAAAAATACCTTTTTTAAATACCTTAATTTAATTAATATTAATTTAACCTAGTTTTTATTATTATATAATATAAAGCTTTTTATCTTAAAAAGGTCTTAATTAATAATAAAGTATATAGCTTTATAAATATTAAAGACTATATTTATATTAAGTTTATAATTATTATTTATAAATATATTATAAACTCTTAAGGTATTTATAATATTTATAATCTTAAGGTTTATAATTATAATAATAATAACTTTAAAAAAGTTATTTTTTTAATTAAACCTTTTTTTATTAATTAAGGTCTTAATTAAGTTTTAATTAAATTTCTTTAATTTTAAATAAAGGCTATTTTACTTAAGGTTATTAAATACTTAATAAATAATATTATACTATATATTTAAGAGGTTTTTAATATTTATAAAGTATAATTTATTTTTTATAAATATATATTTAAAAATCTTATAATTTTTAAAAAGCTAAAAATACCTTACTTTATTAATATAATAAAAATAAGTATAAGTCTTTTTTTTTATTTTCTTTTACTTAATCTTTTTTATTTAAGTATTTACTTAATATAATATATACTTTTATATACTTTCTTTAATAATTATTAATAATAATTAAAAAAAAGTTTAATTTATACTTCTTTAATATAAAAATAATTAATTAATTATTATTTTTTAATTTAAAAAGCTTATTATACTTTATTTTTACTTAAATAAATATAAAATATACTTTAATTATATTTAAAAAGTTATTAATTATAATATTTTTTTTAATATTAAAAATTTTATAAACTATAGTCTTTATATAAGCTTAAGACTATATAATATATTATACTTTTAATTTAAAGTTTATATACTTAATATCCTTTAATATTAAGTAATACTTTTATTAAATAATCTTTTTTAAGCTTAATTTACTTAAAGTAAGCTTTTTTTTTAATTATATTATAATTTAATATATAGTAAATATTATATAGTCTAGATATTTAATTATAAATATAGCTATAATACCTTTATAAATATTATTATTAATTATTTAATTAATTTAATTTTAAATTATTATATTTACTTTTTTAATATTTATAAAGTATATTTATTTTAATTATACTTAATTATATAAATATTTTATAATTTAAAAAAGTTATTTTAATTTAATATTTTTTACTTTAATATTAAAGATATATATTATTTAAATATATATATTTTTAATTATTAAAAGCTCTTTAAGCTTAAGATTATTATTTACTTACTTAAGTTTATTTAAGTTAATTTATTCTTAAACTCCTTAAGTAATTATAAAATTATAAAGTATTATAAACTACTTAACTTATTTTATAAATAAGTCTAGCTTAATTTAAGTAAAGGAAGTATTAATATTTATACTATTTATATTAATTATTTTATTATAATTATTATTAAAAGTTTTTAATATTTTATAATATTATTTAAGTTTATAATTATTAAAAAAAATAAATTAATTAAAAATAGCTTAAAAAGATAAGTTTAAAAAAGCCTTAAATAAAATAAAAAAAATAAATATTATAAAGCTTATAAATAATTATAAAGGAGTCCTTTTATCTAAGAGATTAAGCTTTATTTTAATAAGGCTTAGTGCCTTAAGTATATATTATATAAAAGATATGCTTTTTTAGTATATAATAAGCACTGTTTTTTATATTTATTAAAAATAAAGATTATAAAAAAAAGTTAAAAAATATAAAATATAATAAATAATATATAATTATTAACCTTTTATAAAATAGCTATAAAGTTATTATTAAATATAAAGGTAGTATAATAATTATATTAATCTTTAACCTTTTTTTTAGCTTTTTATTTAATTAATTAGCCTTTATAGATATATTTCCTTTTCTAGCTTAAGATTAAGGGCTTAAGGCTAGGGTTTCTTTTTATTATAGTATAGGGCTTGTGCTGCTTTCTTACTGCAGTCTTGATTATCCCTTAATACCTTTTTAATAACTTTAATTAATATATAAATATTTATAGGTTTTTATAGTTTAATAAAACCTTTATAAAGTTCCTTACCTCTTTAATATAATTTTATTAATATTTAAATAACTTAATAATTATAAATATCCCTTAATTTAATATTTTATAATTAAGTTTAACTTTATTAAACTTCTTTTTAAAAAGTTATTAAATAATACCTTTTTTCTTTATTAAATTAAAAATATATATTAATTATTATAAACTTAAAAGTATTAATCTTTATTTAAACCTATAGCTATAAATTAAAATACTATAAAAAAAGTATTATTTAAAAAGTATCTTTAAGTTAATAAAATACCTTTATTACTATAATATCTAGTTAAAAAAAACATAAGCTTTTTTTTATTTTTACTACCCTTAAGTAAGGTTATAAAAAAGCTACTATCTTTAAATAACCTTTAATAAAGCATTAATAAAAGTTATAAAACCTAAAAAAGACCTATATCTTTTTATAACTTTAAAAAAGCTTTTAAATTATAATAATCTTTATTTATTAAAGATTTATTAAAATGGTTTTATTTAATAAAATAAACTTAAAGAACTTAACTTAATCTTAATAAAATATATATTTTAAGGGTTCTATATATAGCTTTACTTTTTATAGCTATTTAAAGACTTATTTAATATAGTTAATATACTTATTATAAATCTTTAAAAAAATAAAAATATTATTTAAGTATATTATATAAATAGTATTTAATAACTTATATAGTGCTTTATAAATATAATATTAAAATATAATAAAGTTATTAATAAGTTTAAAGAGTATTATAAAGTATTTATAATATTTATATTATATTTAAAATATTAAAAAAATTTTAATTAAAAATAATAATAAGTATTATTAATATTAATCTTTATAAAATATTTTATACTTAAGATATAGTTTAAGATCTTTAAAATTAAAAAAAAAGTAATAATTCTTTTTTATTACTTTATTAAGGCTTTAATAATTAATATAAAACTAAAGGGTTTTATCTTTCTTTAATATAAAAAAGATTAATATATTAATAAGACTTTATAATAATTAAATCCTTTTTTATAAGGTTTTTTTTAAAGTATTTTTAAGTTTTTTTAACTTTTTAAAAAATAAAAAGTAAATAAACTTATAAAGTAGTTTTATATTTAAAATTAAGTTAATTATATAGTTACTTAATTAATAAAGAGGTAAAATACTTAATTTTTTAAGGTTAAATACTTTTATAAAGTTAAAGAGTTTAATAAAGATATTATTAAAGTCTTAAGGCTTTATTTATTTATCTTTATTAACTAAAAAAAGGCTATTAAATATAGCTATAATTAAGTAAATATAAACTATTTATTTATAAGCTTTTTAAAATTTATAAAATTATATAACTTTAATTTATTTTTAATTTAGCTTAAATTATTATTTTTAATCTTAAGGTATAAAGTAGATTTATTTATTAATTAAAGTTAATATCTTTAAAAGCATTAAGGCTTTATAAGAATATAGGTTATAGTTAATATTAAGGTAATAATAAGTAAAATATTAAATAATATTTTTTAAGTTTATAAAGTTAATAAAAATAGTTTAAGTATTATAATATAAAATAATTAAGTTATTAAAGACTTTAAGTTTTATACTCTTTATTAAGACTTATTAATAACCTTACTTTTTTATAAAATATATATTAATAAAGTTAACTTTATTATTATTATTTAAGTTTATATAAAACTTAATAAAGTTTAAGTTTTTTATTATAGCTAAAGTATTAAAGTATCTTTTTACCTTAATATTTTTATTATTAATTATAATAAAGGTAGTTATTTTAATTATTTTTTATTTCTTTAATCTTACTTATTAACTTAATAAAGATAATAATTTATATAATAGCTTAATGCTTTATAAATAAAATAAATACTCTTTAAGCTTTTATTTTTATCTTTATTATAAAGCTTATAAAGAACTGGCCTTATAGTAACTATAAATAAGCATTTTAATATAAATTTATATACTTAAGGAAAAGAAGAGTCTATATATCCTTGCATTCCTTTATAGCTAGTTATATACTTATAGAATAGGTATACCTTAAAAGAGGGCTAGGCCTTTATAAAGCCTAGGCTAGTAATACTTTAAGTAAGGGCTAGACCTTTATAAGGCCTAGGCTAGTAATACCTTAGGTAAGGGTTAGGCCTTTATAAGGCCTGGGTTATATAAGGCTTAAGTAAAGCCTAAGCCTGTAATATACCCTCCTTCTCTTTATATTATTTTTAAAAGGTCCTTAAGTAAATTTATTATATATACAAGATAAAAAAAAGGGGCTATATAGCTAGTAAATAATATCTTTATTAATAAAAGGGTCCTTAAGGTTAAGCAGGCCTTATAACCTATATTTATTATAGTATAGTAATATATATAAAGGCATAGGTATATGCCCTAGCTAAGAAAGGTAAGGACTGCCCTGCCCCCTTACTATATAAAGTAGCTTTATTTACTTTTTATAAAACCTTACTACCTTAAAGTTTAAATTCTTTTAAAAACCTTACTATCTTACTACTATACCTTTATAAAAATAACTAATTAATAATTATAACCTTTATTCTTAATATAATAATATATTCCCTATCCTTTATATAATAATTAATGCTAATTAATATAATAGCTAGTAATAAACCTACTATAAATATAGTATTCTTAAATATTAATTTAGTATTAATATATAGTAAGGGCATTAAAGGGCTATTAGCCCTTACTTAGTAAAAAGAAATTCTAATAATAAAGATATATAGCCCTTAATGCAAACTAACTATCCCTACTATCTATATATTAAGTAGTTAATAAATAATAATAAGATAGATAAGTATATCCTTAGCTATAGCTATAGCTATTAGGTGTATCTTCTTAAGTATTAATCCTGTTCTTAGGTTAAGAGTTAATTAGTAATAAACTTAACCTTATAGTAGGCGCTATATAACCTGTAGTATATTATTAATAAAGGCAGGTATATTCTAGCACCTGCTATAGTAAAGGTTAAGGATATAAAGGGTATTAAGGTAAAACTATCTATTAAGTTTATAGCACTTAGATAGATATAGATAAAAATACTTACTATTATTAAGTTAAGCCTTATTTAGCCTTATTCTACCTATACCCTTAATGCTCTTGCTATTCTAGTAAGTAATATACTGTTTATAATTAAGGGGAGTAGTATAGTAATCTTAGCTAAAGGTAATAATAAAATGCTTAAGTAAAGGCAGTAGATAGCGCAAGCTATTAATGCCTTTAATACTATACTTAATATATATTTATAATCTATTAGCCTTGCAATAAGCACTATTAACTTTATATAATATTATTTTAAAAAGCTTAATAATACTCTTAAAGAGAGTGCTATAAAAAGCTGCATTAATAATCAAGAGATATTCTATGCCTTAATAAGCCTAGGCAGGCATTATAGTAATTATAAATAATAGTTAAGGTAAGAGTATAATAAGCTTGCTCTAGCCCCTCTTTAATAATAACTTCCCTTTTTATTATTATTAAATAATAAAGATAAAAAAAAGGATAAGTTTTATATACTAAAGGAGAAGGCTTAATATTAATAAGCTAAAGTAATATAGCTCTATAGTAATTAATGCCTACTAGCATTAATATTACTAATTATATTTATGCAAAAATAATACAAGTCTTTATTAATACTTAATATATTATAACTATTTCTTTATATAACCAAGCAGGCGCTAGCGCTTATTATACTAGCGCTACCCTTACTTATTAAAGATAATAATAATAACCTGCCTACCTTTAGTTTACCTTTTATTTAATAATAAAAACACTCTTAGCATTAACTAGCTACTACTACCTTTACTAGTATATTATTAAAAAAGTAGTATTAATATATATAGCACTATTTATAGTATAGTTTTATTATAGTTAATTTAAATTAAAAGTATAGTACCTAAAGGAAATAAGTTTATTAATTTATATTATACTACCTTAAGCTGCTTTAAATTAATTTAATACTATAGTATTTTAAAATTATTCTAATAGCTCTTATATAAGTATATTATAGCCTGCCTATTTAACTAATACCTAGCGCTTTTAGCTATAGCTATAGTAGTTCTTAGCAGCTAGTATGCATTCTACTATATATTCCTCTGCCAGCTCTGCTTAACCTTTTAAGTATACCTAGACTAGGCCTAGCCTAAAGTTTAATAAAACTTAGGATAGTAATAGGTTGCAGGCAGCTCTCTTTATAAAGCTTATATAAAAGGTAGGGTAAATATTACTAAGGATATCTAGCTTTATAATAAAAAAAAAAAAGACTGCTATAATAATATATTTTATATATAGCTAATTAAGTTTCTTGCTAAAGCAGTTTATTTTTATATATTATAATAATAACTATACCTTATTACTAACTTAATAATATTTTATTAAATACTAGCTATAGTTAATATCTTTTTATTAATATTATTAAGTAAAGGCTATTATAGCTTAAGTAAGCTTTATACCCTTTTTAAAGTAGTAGAAAAATATTATTGCCTTGCTTTTTAAAGAGGTAGTACTTACTATAAGTATATTTATTTATTAAATAAGGTTAATATTAAACTTATTAAAGAGGTTATTTAAACTTATACTTAATATTAATAAGTTTTATTTATTAAAGGCAAGCTAGTAAGCTAGTAGGTGCTTAAGCTAGTTATATTATATAAAAGAGATTATAATATATAAAATAGCTTAAACCTCTTAGTTAGCCTGCTTTATACTATTATTAATTTAAGGGTAGTAAGCTATAGAAAGGAGTTACTTAACTTTAACTAGCTTATAGAGTATTATTTAAAAATATCTTACTTAATCTAATCCTTTATTATTAATAATTTAAAAAAAGAACCTATAAAAACACTACTAGTAGTCTTTAAAACACTATATATAGGCCTTTATTAATATTAAGTATATTGCCTTTAACTAGATATATTTTAATAGCCTGTTTATAATAACTATAAGAAATTTTAAGTTATTATTAATCTATATTAAAAAATCTACTATAAAGTCTATAGAGATCTGCTTTTAAAATCTATTTATAATAAAAAGTAGCTATAAAAGGCTTTAGTACTATTTATATAATATATAGCTACTATAGTAATAATAATTATAAATAAACTATACTATAGACTATAATATACTATCTTAATAATAAAAGTATTAAAGTAGGTAAAAGGTAGTATTCCTTTTTAAGTATTTTATTATAAAAGAGTTATATATATATTAAATAATAATAATAATAAGGGGTTTTTAATTTAAGAGCTAAAGGCAGCCTTAATATATAAGCGCGCTTTAGGTATTAATACTGCAATCCTTTATCTACTCTTTAGTTATTGCTTCTTTAAGGAACTTCTATAAGCTGCTATATATAGCTACTAGCTACTTATTATAAAATATATTTTTAATTATACCTTAATCTTAAAGCTCTTAAAAATAAGTATTTTAAAATAAGGTAGTACTAGCTAAAGGGAGGGTATTATCTTTAGTAAAAATAAGTAAAGGCAAGGTTAGCTTATCCTTAGTTAAGTCTTATATTATAATTATAAAGATGCTTAAAGGTAAAAGGACCTGGCTTACTTAAGGCTTTTTAGCTTTATCTAGCTACTAGTATAAAAAAGCATTAAACTGCTTTATTTATAATTTAAAATAAAATTAAAGGTAGTAATTAAACTAGGAAAGGAGTTTAGCCTAACAGGCCTGCTGCTTAAAGATTAACTAAGGGTAAAGGAAATACTTTAAGTTCTTATAGTTAATATATATATAAAAAGGGCAAGCTATACTTTATAATTTAGCTTCTTAAGTATTTAAATAAAAGATAATAATAAAAAGCTCTTTATTATAAATAGTATAATTTTATTTTACTAAAGAAAGGGGGGTGGAATAATATATAACTAGATGCAGGATGCTATTTTTATTAAACTAGAAGAGGCACCCCCTTAAGGCTTATCTAGATAAATCTACTTCTAGGACTATATCTTTCTTAAGATCTTACTGTACTAAGACTAGGTATAAGATAAAAGCAGTCTTAAGTATATTAAAGACTATATTAGCTTTATTATCTTAGGTAAATAGGATATTCTTTTAAGTAAGCTATATAAAAGGCTTGGCAGTCTATATAAAGTTAAAGATAAATTTATAGTAAAAGTTAATAAAGCTTAAGAAGCTTTAAATACCTTTAACCTATATAAAGGGTTCCTAGTCTTTAATTATAGCAATCTTCTTAAAGTTAAGGCAGATAGACTTGCCTGCCTGGATAATATAACCTAAGTACTTAACTTTTTTTATTATAAAGGCGCACTTATTAATATTAATATTTAAGCTAGCTTTTATAAGCTTATATAAGGTAGCCTTAACCTTATATATATAGTTTTTATAACTTTTATTAAAATATATTAAGATATTATTAAAGTAAGCTATAGTAAAGTTACTAAAGGTATCCCTTAATATTTTATTAATATATTATTAAAAGGTAGTGGGCATGCTAGCTAAATTAAAAAGGATAACCAGCTACTTAAAAAGTCTAAACTAAGTCTAGAATATAATAAAGTATTCCTCCCTTTTTATAATTTATAGCTAGTAAAAGGCTAACTTAATATCTAACTTTATAAACTAGCAAGCCTTTAAAAAAAAGTAAAGGGTTTTTTTTATTAAAGGCAAGGGATAGTAATCCTGTACTATAACTTTATTTAAGGTATAGTAATTAATATAAAATCTTTAACTACCCCTAGCCTTTTTAATAAGCAAGACAGGGGCAGCTGCTAAAAAAAAGCTAGTATAGATCTAACCTTTATTTATTAACTTGGTAATTTAGCGCTAGATCTTAAAAAGGTAGTCCTATAGTATATTATATAATAGGCCTTAAGGTAGGTCTAGGTTACGCCTATCTATATCCTTAACTAGCTAGATATAATAATTAAGCCAGCCTTAATAAAGGGGTAGCCTAAAGGCCTTCTCTTTATTAAAGAGGTTAATAAATTTATATAGCTTAGTTAGGAGATATTAATAAAGCTCCTGCTAAAGGTTAGTTAAGACCTATAGTAAAAAAGACCTAAAGGTAATATTAAGGATTTATATAATTTCCTATAAACTAGTAATTAATAAAGTAACCCCTGTATTATAATAATACATTTTATAATAAACTAGTACTATATATATAAATCCTAAGATATATATAACTAAGAGGTTATTCTATTATTAAGTAGTTTTTAATATTATAAAGCTAGCTATTAATCTAATAATAATTATATACTAGTTAAGGTCTATTTAAACACTATAGTGTAAGGAACTGGCCTTATGGCAACTGTGAATAAGCATTTTAATATAAATTTATATACTTAAGGAGAAGAAGAGTCTATATATCCTTGCATTTCTTTATAGCTGATTATATACCTATAGAATAGATATACCTTAGAAAAGGGCTGGGCCCCTATAGGGCCCAGGCCAGTAATACTTTAGGTAAGGGCTAGACCTTTATAAGGCCTGGGCTAGTAATACCTTAGGTAAGGGTCAGGCCTTTATAGGGCCTGGGTTATGCAAGGCTTAAGTAAAGCCTGAGCTTATAATATACCCTCCTTCTCCTTGTATTATTTTTAAAAAGTCCCTAAGTAAATCTATTATATATACAAGATAAAAAAAAGGTACTAAGGTAAAACTATCCATTAAGTTTATAGTGCTTGGATAGATATAGATAGAAATGCTTGCTGCTATTAAGTTAAGCCTTATTTAGCCTTATTCTGCCTACACCTTTAATACTCCTGCTATTCTAGCAGGCAATATACTATTTATAATTAAAGGGAGCAGTATAGTAATCCTAGCTAAAGGTAATAATAAGATGCCTAGGTAAAGGCAGTAGATAGTACAAGCTATTAATGCCTTTAATACTATACTTAATATATATTTATAATCTATTAGCCTTGCAATAAGCACTGCTAACTTTATATAGTATTATTTTAAAAAGCTTAATAATACTCTTAAAGAGAGCGCTATAAAGAGCTATATTAATAACTAAAAGATATTCTATACCTTAATAAGCCTAGGCAGGCATTATAGTAATTATAAATAGTAATTAAGGTAAGAGTATAATAAGCCTACTCCAGCCCCCCCCCAATAATAACTTCCCCCCCTGCTATTATTAAATAATAAAGATAAAGAAGAGGATAAGTTTTATATACTAAAGGAGGAGGCTTAATATTAATAAGCTAAAGTAATACAGCTCTACAGTAATTAACGCCTACTAGTATTAACATTGCTGGTTATGCCTATATAAAGACAGCGCAAGTCTTTATTAATACTTAATATATTATAGCTATTTCTTTATATAACCAAGCAGGTGCTAGCGCTTATTATACTAGCGCTGCCCTTACTTATTAAAGATAATAATAATAACCTACCTGCCTTTAGTTTGCCTTTTATTTAGCAGTAGAAATACTCCTAGCGCTAACTAGCTACTGCTGCCCTTACTAGCGCGCTGCTAAAGAAGCAGCATTAATATATATAGTACTATTTACAGCATGGTTTTATTATAGTTAGTTTAAGTTAAAAGCATAGTGCCTAAAGGAAATAAGTCTATTAATTTATATTGCACTGCCTTAGGCTGCTTTAAATTAATTTAATACTGTAGTATTTTAAAATTATTCTAATAACTCCTATATAGGTGTATTATAGCCTGCTTATTTAACTAGCACCTGGCGCTTCTAGCTATAGCTGTAGTGATTCTTGGCAGCCAGTATATATTCTACTATATATTCCTCTACCAGCTCTACCTAACCTTTTAAGTATACCTAGACTAGGCCTAGCCTAAAGTTTAATAAAACCTAGGATAGCAGTAGGTTGCAGGCAGCTCTCTTTATAAGGCTTATATAAAAGGTAGGGTAGATATTACTAAAGATATTTAGCTTTATAGTAAAGGGAGAAGGGATTACTATAATAATATATTTTATATATAGCTAATTAAGTTTCTTATTAAAGTAGTTTATTTTTATATATTATAATAATAACCATACTTTATTACTAACTTAATAGCATTTTACTAAATACTGGCTGTAGTTAGCGTCCTTTTGTTAGTATTATTAAGTAAAGGCTATTGCAGCCTAGGCAAGCTTTATGCCCTTTTTAAGGCAGTGGAAGAATATTATTGCCCTGCCCTTTAAAGAGGTAGTGCTTACTATAAGTATATCTACCTGTTAAATAAGGTTAATATTAAACTTATTAAAGAGGTTATTTAAACTTATACTTAATATTAATAAGTTCTATCTATTAAGGGCAAGCTAGCAGGCTAGCAGGTACTTAAGCTAGTTATATTATATAAAGGAGATTATAATATATAAAATAGCTTAAACCTCTTAGTTAGCCTGCTTTATACTATTATTAATTTAAGGGTAGTAAGCTATAAAGAGGAGTTGCTTAACTTTAATTAATTTATAAAGCATTATCTAAAAATATCCTACCTAATTTAATCTTTTATTATTAATAATTTAAAAAGGGAATCTATAAAAATACTACTAGCAGTCCTTAAAATACTATATATAGGCCTTTATTAATATTAAGTATATTGCCTTTAGCTAGATATATTTTAATAGCCTATCTATAATAACTATAAGAAATTTCAAGTTACTATTAGTCTATGCTAAGAGATTTACTATAAAGTCTATAGAGATCTACTTCTAGAATCTATCTATAATAAAGAGTGGCTACAAAAGGCCCTAGTACTATTTGTATAATATATAGCTACTGCAGTAATAGTAGTTATAAATAAACTATACTATAGACTGCAATATGCTATCTTAATAATAAGAGTATTAAAGTAGGTAGAAGGTAGTATTCCTCTTTAAGTATCTTGCTATAGAGGAGTTATATATATATTAAATAATAATAATAGTAAGGGGTTTTTAGTTTAAGAGTTAAAGGCAGCCTTAATATATAAGCGCGCTTTAGGCATTAGTGCTATAATCCTTTATTTACTCTTTAGTTATTGCTTTTTTAAAGAACTTTTATAAACTACTATATATAGCTACTAGCTGCTTGCTATAAAATGTATTTTTAGCTATACCTTAATCTTAAAGCTCCTAAAGGTAAGTATTTTAAAATAAGGTAGTACTAGCTAGGGGGAGGGTGTTATCCCTGGCAAAAATAGGTAAAGGCAAGGTTAGCTTGTCCTTAGTTAAGTCCTGTATTATAGTTGCAGAGATACTTAAAGGTAAGAGGACCTAGCCTACTTAAGGCTCCTTGGCTTTATCTAGCTACTAGCGCGAAAGAGCATTAAGCCGCTCTGCCTATAATTTAAGATAAAATTAAAGGTGGTAATTAAACTAGGAAAGGAGTTCAGCCTAGCAGGCCTGCTGCTTAAAGATTAACTAAGGGCAAAGGAAGTACTTTAAGTTCTTATAGTTAGTATATATATAAAAGGGGTAAGCTATACTTTATAATTCAGCCTCTTAGGTATTTAAATAAAAGATAATAGTAAAGAGCTTTTTATTATAAATAGTATAATTTTATTTTACTAAAAAGAGGGGGGCGGAATAGTATATAACTAAGTGCAGGATGCTATTCTTATTAAACTAAAAAAGGCACCCCCTTAAAGCCTATCTAGATAAATCTACTTTTAAGACTATATCTTTCTTAAGATCTTATTATACTAAGACTAGGTATAAGATAAAGGCAGTCTTAAGTATATTAAAGGCTATATTAGCCTTATTATCTTAGGTAAATAGGACATTCTTTTAAGTAAGCTATATAAAAGGCTTAACAGTCTATATAAAGTTAAAGATAAATTTATAGTAAAAGTTAGTAAAGCTTAAAAAGCTCTAGATGCCTTTAACCTATATAAGGGGTTTTTAGTCCTTAATTATAGCAATCTTCTTAAAGTTAAGGCAGATAAACTTGCCTGCTTAAATAATATAACTTAAGTACTTAACTTTTTTTACTATAAAGGCGCACTTATTAATATTAATATTTAAGCTAGCTTTTATAAGCTTATATAGGGTAGCCTTAACCTTATGCATATAGTCTTTATAGCTCTTGCTAGAATATATTAAGATATTATTAAGGTAGGCTATAGTAAAGTTACTAAGGGTATCTTTTAATATTTTATTAATATATTATTAAAAGGTAGTAGGCGCGCTAGCTAGACTAAAAAGGATAACTAGCTACTTAAAGAGTTTAAACTAGGTCTAGAATGCAGTAAGGTATTCCTCCCTTTCTATAATTTATAGCTAGTAGAAGGCTAACTTAATATCTAACTTTATAAACTAGCAGGCCTTTAAAAAAGAGTAAAGGGTTTCCTTTATTAAAGGCAAGGAATAGCAGTCCTATACTATAACTTTATTTAAGGCATAGTAATTAATATAAAACCTTTAACTACCCCTAGCCTTCTTAATAAGCAAGACAGGGGCAGCTGCTAAAGAGGAGCTAGTATAGATCTAACCTTTATTTATTAGCTTAGTAATTTAGCACTAGATCTTAAGGAGGTAGTCCTATAGTATATTATATAACAGGCCCTAAGGTAGGTCTAGGTTGCGCCTATCTATATCCTTAATTAGCTAGATATAGTAGTTAAGCTAGCCTTAATAAGGGGGTAGCTTAAAGGCTTTCTCTTTATTAAAGAGGTTAATAAATTTATATAGCTTGGTTAAAAGATATTAATAAAGCTCTTGCTAAGGGTTAGTTAAGACCTATAGTAAAAGAGACCTAAAGGTAATACTAAGGATTTATATAATTTCTTATAAGCTGGTAGTTAATAAGGTAACCCCTGTATTATAATAGCGCATTTTGCAATAAACTAGTACTATATATATAGATCCTAGGATATATATAATTAAGAGGTTATTTTATTATTAAGTGGTTTTTAATACTATAAAGCCAGCTGCTAATCCAATAGTAATTGCATGCTAGTTAGGGTTTATTTAAATACTATAGTATTTTATCTATAGCAAGCCTAGGATAGCATCTTTAAAAAGGCCTAGGATAATATAAAGTAGTACTAGGCACTGCTACTTATCTATATTCATTATACCCTTAGCAATTTATAAGATCTTAAAACCCATGCGCTTGTTAATAATAGTGATTAAGGTCTATATAGTAGGCATTTATATTACTTTTATGCCTAGTTTTTAGGCAGCCTTCTTGCTAATAGCCCTATAATAATTATACCTATTATTAATTTATATATTTAAGAATTTTTAATTATTAAAGAGTATTAATATAAGGAAAGGAGGCTTGTTTATATATTGCAATATCTCCTATATCTTTTTTATTGTAATTAAAGAGGTGGTCTGTATTATAGCTATAGTAAGGTTAGTAGGCCCTTAGGGAGGACTTAACTTAAGGGTAGGGCATTTCCCTCTTTACTCTCTTCCTCCTTTTATTCTTCTTGTTTACTACTGCTTAAGGCATAGATAGCTATCAGCCTGGTTGCTAGCTGCATAAGGCAGGCTATAATAAGGTGTATCTTGGCCTTATAGTAAATGCATTTGCCTTTTTAGTAGTATTTAGTGAGGATATTGGGCAATACTTATTAAGCCTGCGGGCAATTATCTAAAGGGTTGAACTACTGCCCTTTATAGCTTTATAGTTTTTATTTCAGGCATTTTTTAAATACAGGGCGTAATCTAGTAAAGTTTATACTAGTTATAAGTAAGTCCCTTTCTATATCTATAGCTCTCCTGGCCTAAGGGTAGTAGCCTTTATTATAAAAACAGAACTATTCTTTAAGGTAATAGGTTTTAAGCTTTATAGCAATAGCCTAATAGGTGCTAACTACTGTATAGTAATTGTCTTGCAAAATGCTGCATTTTAGGCTATAGTCTTGCATTTTTAGGGAAAGTGCTTAGCAAAGGCAGGCCAGCTTAATAGCATTATCTTATAGTAGCTTGCTAGCTAGGGCTAATTTTTATTTAAAATAGATAAAGAATATAGTAAAGGATTTATTATTATATTATATAATATATTTAAGCTTTATTTAAGTAATTTCCTAGTAGTAAGAGTTAGTGAATATAGATGCAAGGTATTTTAAGAATTCTCCTAGGATGCAGTTTCTAGTCTTTAGGGCAGATTTATAATATACTATAATTAAAGAGTATATACCTTTAGTAAGGTTTTACTATAAAAAGATAAATAAATCTTTATTAGTATTAATAAACTCCTTATTAATAATTAGCTTGTGTACTATAGTATATCTTTAGGTAAAGAATATAGCTGGGTTGTTATTATAAAGGTCTTTAACTAAGAGTGGCTTGCATTAAACTGGTTTCTGTGTATTGCCTGTATAAAGTGCAGGCAGGTTATAAAATAAGTTAGGTAAAGGCGCTCTAGGCTGCTGGTTAGCTGCATTCTGCTATTAAGCTATTATTTATTATAGCAATGCTACTTTATAGCGTATTATTATAACTATATATAGTAGTTTTTTTATTGTAAGGGTAGCTGCTTTACTTATTAGTGTTAATACTAGATTGTCTTTATCTATTATTTTTAAAGTATATAAACTATAAGGAACTAGCTTTATAATAACTATAAATAAGTATTTTAATATAAATTTATATACTTAAAGAAAAGAAGAGTCTATATATCCTTGCATTCCTTTATAGCTGGTTATATACCTATAGAATGGATATACCTTAGAAAAGGGCCAGGCCCTTATAGGGCCTGGGCTGGTAATACTTTAGGTGAGGGCCAGACCCTTATAGGGCCCAGGCTGGTAATACCTTGGGTGAGGGTCGGGCCCTTATAGGGCCTGGGTTATGCAAGGCTCAGGCAAAGCCCGAGCCCGTAATATATAGTATCTTATCTATAGCAAGCCTAAGATAGTATCTTTAAAAAGGCCTGGGATAATATAAAGCAGTATTAAATACTACTACTTATCTATATTTATTATACCCTTAATAATTTATAAAATCTTAAAACCCATATACTTATTAATAATAATAATTAAGGTCTATATAGTAGGCATTTATATTACTTTTATACTTAGTTTTTAAATAGCCTTCTTACTAATAACCTTATAATAATTACACTTATTATTAATTTATATATTTAAGAATTTCTAATTATTAAAGAGTATTAATATAAAGAAAAAAGGCTTGTCTATATATTGCAATATCTTTTATATCTTTTTTATTATAATTAAAGGGGTGGTTTATATTATAGCTATAGTAAGGTTAGTAGGCCTTTAAGGAGGATTTAACTTAAAGGCAGGGTATTTCCCTTTTTACCCTTTTTTTTTTTTTATTCTTCTTATTTACTACTACTTAAGGCATAGATAGCTATTAGCCTAGTTACTGGCTATATAAGGCAGGCTATAATAAAGTATATCTTAGCCCTATAGTAAATATATTTACCTTTTTAATAATATTTAATAAAGATATTAGGCAATACTTATTAAGCCTGTAAGCAATTATCTAAGGGGTTGAACTACTGCTTTTTATAGCTTTATAGTTTTTATTTTAAGTATTTCCTAAATACAGGGCACAATTTAGTAAAGTTTACACTAGTTATAAATAAGTCCCTTTCTATATCTATAGCTTTTTTAACCTAAGGGTAATAGCCTTTATTATAAAAATAGAACTATTCTTTAAGGTAATAGGTTTTAAGCTCTATAGCAATAGCCTAATAAGTGCTAACTATTATATAGTAGTTATTTTATAAAATGCTGTATTTTAGGCTGCAGTCTTATATTTTTAAGGAAAGTGCCTGGCAAAGGCAGGCCAGCTTAATAGCATTATCCTATAGTAGCCTGCTAGCTAGGGCTAATTTTTATTTAAAATAAATAAAGAATATAATAAAGGATTTATTATTATATTATATAATATATTTAAGCTTTATTTAAATAATTTCTTAATAGTAAGGGTTAGTGAATATAAATATAAGGTATTTTAAGAATTCTCTTAAGATGCAGTTTTTAAACTCTAGGGTAGATTTATAGTATACTATAATTAAAAAGTATATACCTTTAGTAAGGTTTTATTATAAAAAGATAAATAGATCTTTATTAATATTAATAAACTCTTTATTAATAGCTAGCTTATATACTATAGTATATCTTTAAGTAAAGAATATAGCTAGGTTACTATTATAAAGGTCTTTAACTAAAAGTGGCTTGTATTAAACTAGTTTTTATATATTGCTTATATAAAGTGCAGGCAGGTTATAAAATAGGTTAAGCAAAGGCGCTCTAGGCTGCTGGTTAGCTGTGTTCTATTATTAAGCTATTACTTATTATAGTAATGCTATTTTATAGTGCATTATTGCAACTATATATAGTAGTTTTTTTATTATAAAGGTAGCTGCTTTACTTATTAGCATTAGCACTAAATTATCCTTATTTATTATTTTTAAAGTATATAAACTATAAAGAACTAGCTTTATAGTAACTATAAATAAGTATTTTAATATAAATTTATATACTTAAAGAGAAGAAGAGTTTATATATCCTTGTATTTTTTTATAGCTAGTTATATACTTATAGAATAGGTATACCTTAGAAGAGGGCCAGGCCTTTATAAGGCCTGGGCTAGTAATACTTTAGGTAAGGGCTGGACCTTTATAGGGCTTAGGCTGGTAATACCTTGGGTGAGGGTCAGGCCTTTATAGGGCCTAGGTTATGCAAGGCTTGGGCAAAGCCCGAGCCTGTAATAAAGCTTAACTTTAATTAAAATATAGTTAAAGTTTAATAATTAGTTATTAAGGTATTATTAATAAAGCTTTTTTTTATATAAAGAGAGTCTTTAACCTTTTACTTTAAGGCTATATAATAAAGGTTATCTTAATACCTTATTATTAAAGAGATAATTTCTTTATAAATCTTTAAAAAGTAGTTACTTTACTTCTTAATATAGTCTTAAAAAAAGAGTTAATTATAATAAGTTAAAGTATAGTTATTTTTATTAAAGAGAGGAAATTATTTTTTAATAAGTTTAAATAAATATAAAATTTATAAAAAGATTAATTATTTTATTAATAAGCTTTATAAAGTATAAAGGATAAAATAAGCTATTAATAAATAAAGTCTTTAAATAACTTATTATTTTATTTTTTAAAGTATTTTTAATCTTTTTATAATCTTTTTTTATTATAAAGTTTATTTATTAAGGTAATATTCTTAATTTATATTAAATTTATTATTTATATTATTAAGGGTATAAAGGACTTTATAAAAGTCTTTTTTATATTTATAAAAAGTATTTTTAAAAAAGTATTATAAATTATTTAACTATTTATCTTAAAGGTATAAGTCTACTTTAATTATTATATACTAAATATTCTTAACTTTAATTTTTTTTTTACTTTTTTTAAAAAAGTTATTAATCCTTTATTATTATTTTTTATTTAACTTAAAAAAGCTTTTTTTATTTTAAAGTTTAATATAAAGTTTTTTTTATTTATTTTTAAAATATTTTTAATTTTTTAAGTTATTTTAATTAAGCTATTTCTTTTTAAGCTTTTTTAATATTATTATAAAGGCATTAAATATTTTATTTATTAAATAAAGCCTTTACTTTTTTTTCTTTAAGTTAAAAAAGATTTTTTCCTTTTTTTATTAATTTAAAAAAGTTTTATAAAACTATAAATATAAGTTCTATAATATTATTATAAGTTTTTATTATTATTACTTTCTTAAGTAATTTATAATAAAGAAGTTTTAAAATATAATAAAATAAAAAAGTTAAGTAAAAGGCAGTAATAATAAATTATATTATTAAATTAAAGCTTAAAAATTATCTTTTTTTAATACTTTTTAAAAGCTTTATAATTAAAAAAGGGCTAAAGCTATAAAAAAGAGATTAAGCTTTATTATTAATTAAGTTAATTAATTAAGCTTACTTATAGTAAAGAAAGCTAATTAATAAGTATTAATTAATAAATTTAAACTAAATATAGCTTAATAATTTATTAAGCTAAACTTCCTTTATAAAAGGGAAGTAAACTGCTATAAGCAGCAGTATTATTATATTTATAATCTTATATATTAATAAAATAAGTATATAGTTTTTATATATTATTTAATTAATCTTATAATAATTAATATATAGTTTTAGCTTATTTTTTTTCTTAAGTATAAATAATATTAAAGTACTTATTAAGCTATTTAATCTTTTAATTTAACCTTTTACTAAGGTTATTTAAATATAGTTATAAAAAACCTTTAGCTTAGTCTTTATTAAAGAGTAAATAAGTCTTTATAATAGCTTTATATTTAATTTTAAGTTTATTAAATATATTAAGCTTTTTAAAAATATTAACTTTAAAGCTTTTTTTTAAAAAAATACCTTTATATATTTTTAATACTTAAGTAATAATTTTTTTATTACTTAATTATTATAAGCCTTTAGCTTATTTTAATTTAAACTTAAGTTAAATTATTTTTTATTATATTAATAATAATTATTTTAATCTTTTTTTTATTATTTTTTAACTTACTTTTATAATATTATTAATAAAGATTTTTTTTATTAATTAAAAATATTATTTCTTTTTTTAAAGCTATAATTAAGTTTATTATCTTAAACTATAAGCTATTTAAAATAATATTATTTATTATTTTTATAATTATAAACTTTTAATTATTTTTTAATTATTAATTAACTTTATAATAATAAATACCTTTTTTAAGATCTTTATATTTAAGCTTAAAAACTTTTTAATTACTTTATTATTATAAAATAAAATCTTTATTTTTTATAATAATAAGTTTTTATTTAATATATTTAAATTACTTTTAAAGTTTAATATAATCTTTACTTTTTTTTAACTATAACCTAGGTATAACTTTATAAATCTTATTATTGATATTTTTTTTATAATCTTTATTATTAATTTAATATCTTTATTTTTAATAATATTAAAGTTTTTATTTTAAGTTTTTTTAATTATTAATATTATATCAACTTTTATAAATATTTAAATTAAATTATTATATTTTTTTATAATATATAAATTACTTTTATACTTTATATAATCTTTTACTTTATAATAATATTATAAATAAACTTTATTATATTTTTATATACTTTAATAATATAAATTATACTTTTTTCTTTATTTTTTAAAAATATTAAAAGATTATTATTAATATTTTATTAAGTCTTTTTTTTATATTTTTAATTTATAATAATTAATAGTTTAAAGTAATTACTTATACTTTATTGTTTTTTTATTATAAAATAGCCTTAAGATTATATTATTATTTATTATTAATTTAACTTTTATATTTATATTATAAAGCTTTTATTATATAGTAAGTAGTTTTATATTAATTAAGTTTTTTTTAACTTAAAAATTATATTTATTAATTATTTAAATAATTTTAAATATTTTTTATTAAAGATTTTATTAAAAAAGGTTTTAAAATATAAAAAAAAACTTAAAATAGTTTTATAATTTTATTAATAAAAAGTATTTAACTTTATTATTATTTTTAAAATATAAATACCTTTTTTTATAATATTATCTTTAAATTACTTAAAATATTAATTATATATAATTTAATTAAATACTTTTTTATATTTATAATTAAAATAAAAAGTTTATTATAGCTTTATATTATTTTTTAAATAATTATTTATATATTAAACTTTATAAACTTTATTATTAAATTTATTTTTATTAACTTAAAAATACTTTTTAAAATATATAATATATATTTAAAGCTTTATTTATAACTTTTTTTTAAACTTTAAATTAAATAATTAAAGCTTAATATATATTAAATTATAAGTTTATTTTTTTTTAATTTTTTTTTAAATTAAAAAAATAAGTTTAAGGTTTAAACCCTTTTTACTTTAATTAAATATAAAATATTTAATTATTTTATACTTTTTTTATTAATTTATTATTTTTAAAATAAAGGTTTATAGCTTTAAAAATATAAATTATTATATTTTTTTATCTTTATAAATTAAGGTTCTTTAATTATAATATCTTTATTTTAAAAAGTAATATTCTTAAAGTCTAGCTATATACTTATTAACTCTTTATTAATAATTTATATAAATAATATACTTAAGTTTTTTATTATCTTGCCTTTAATAATCCTTTTATTTTTATAAAAATAAAAAGATTAAAGATAAAGGTTATAAAAAAAAGTAAAAAGGTATAAAATATAATAAATAGTATATAGTTATTAACCTTTTATAAAATAACTATAAAGTTATTATTAAATATAAAGGTAGTATAATAATTATATTAATCTTTAACCTTTTTTTAGCTTTTTATTTAATTAATTAGCCTTTTATAAATATATTTCCTCTTTTAGCTTAAGACTATAGGCTTAAGGCTAGGGCTCTCCCCACTAGGGTATAGGGCTTGTGCTGCTATCTTGCTGCAGTCTTGATTATCCCTTGATAAATTACTAGATTTATATTATATACGCCTTTTAAAGCTATTTTAAAAAAGGTGTATAAAATTTTTAAAAGGTATATATTATTATAAAGAGGTTAATATAAAGAATTTATAAGTTTTTTATTAATTTATAATTATTATAGTTAAGCTAGTAGATAGTGTATTAATAGCTATTTTTAATAAAAAAAGCCAGTACTATAACTTTTATTATTATATCTTAATAATTATAATAGATAGGGATTATTATAACTAAGGTTTACTATACTATATAGTCCCTTGAAAGTACTACCAAATGAACCATTATTAAAGCTTACTATATACTACTACCTAAGGTACCTTACCTCCTAGCAGGCAGTAGTAGTAACTAGTAGGTGCCTTGGTACCAGTAAGTACCTTAGGTAGTATTTCGTACCTTCCGGCGATGCCCTCTTAGGAGCACGCCGTTCAAGTTTCTGCTTCAGCCATTCAAATAACATTCGCAAGATGTCCAACCCATCGCAGCTCTTCTTGCTCGCTGACCACATCAAGCTTTCACTGCTTGAGTGGCAGCGCACTCAAAATCGGAAACCCGATGACGACGACACCCTCAGAGGCGACATCTCGCGCTCGTTCGACCAGCTGCGCAATGGCATTGCTTCATTGGACCAAGAGAGCGCTCGCCTCCAACAGGCTGGCGATGAAGCGTTTGTCTGCCCTTGACTGTATACTCGGTAACGGCGAAAATTGCCGCTTTTTTTTTTTACTGATTCCAGCCAGGGGCTCCCAAACCATCGCCGAATCTCTCCCGACACTGCACAAGCAGTTTGATGAGTTAATATCTCAGTATCATTCTCTCGCTACCCCATCTCCCAGCCTGCCGCCCGATGGAGAACCCGGGGAAGAGACGGACGAGCTTTCATCCTCCGCCCTTAGATCCGGTCGCAAACCAAAAACCGTGCGGTTCAGTGAAGCGCCCCGATCCCCGTCTCAGGAGCTATTTGGCCGTTACCATGATGACCCAGAAGCCTCGTCAGAGTCGCTCGGGTATAGTGATCATGCCTCTGGCCTGACAAATCAACAAATACACCAATATCATTCACAAATCCTACAGGAGCAAGATGAGCATCTTGATCGCCTGGGAGAGTCTATAGGACGGCAACGGGAGCTCAGCATGCAAATTGGCGACGAACTAGAAAGCCACATGGCGATTTTAGACGAAGTCGACCATGTTACTAATCGTCACCGGAGCCGATTAGATCGGGCTAAGAGGGCTCTAGGAAGAGTTGCCAAGAGTGCTTCGGACAATAAGCAGATGGCGGTCATTTTCATTCTCATTGTTATTCTCGTGCTATTAATCGCTATTTTGAAATGAGCTCACAGCCTACACGAGTCACGGCTGGATTATCAGACATCGTTGACGTTGGCGTTGGCGTTGAGGAAGTAGATACTGTAGTACTGTATTGCTGCGTTCTTCCGGTGTGATATTATGTGTGCTTTCGCTGCGACGCACACGCACACCTAACTCCATAGATCATTGGCGCGATGATGATTATCCCTTTTTTTTTTCCTTCGTTCTTTTCTTCTTCTTCTTTTCTTCTTCTTCTTTTTTTTTGCTATTCATCCAGGAGAGGATTTACTACTCGTAGTACTACATAAATAGGTATAATTGTTGTTTTTGCAGTCTAGAATTCTCGCGCAATGGCTCTCTGCAGCAACTGTTATGCCGCAACTTGAAGATTCATCAACGAATAACATCTCCCTCTTTGTCGATACCTTCAATGCTTTCGAGAATACCACTGCCACCCAGCATCCCCGTTCCTCCTCCTACGACTTTTCCATCGTTACACCAGATTTCGTGGAACTTCACGCTCTTATCGCTCGACGCAACAACAATACATCCCTCACGAGACTTTCGATCGGGATTTATTGTTTTTGTCTTCGTCGGGTCTCGGGGATAAGAGACGGCGTACAAAGCTCGAAGTTCTCCTTCCTATGGGATCGCCGCCACTTGTTTGCATTCCGGCCAGCTAAATATGGCTATCCTGTACGGATGTTCTGGCTCTGTATATCCAAAAGTGGCAGCAATCTCACGTCTAGTCGATGACCAAATAAGAGCCGTCACCTGAGCTGAAACTGCTATTGTGGCCAAAGCTGATCCTGATGTTGTATGGAAGAAGTGGATGCATTTATTATTGGATCCACCACCCGTTGCCACCAGTCCTTCGCGCCAAGGGCAAAAGGCAATGGCCTTGACCGCAGCTTTGTGTATCCAACGGTGCTTCTCTGCTCCGGGGCCCAGTCGTCGAATCGCCGTGGACGATGGTATTGCAAGCCGAGCATCGACTGTATCCTGCTAGTTGATAGCGTTATCTCGCTCAAGCAGCCGCCCCGGAGGCAAGCGACCTCGCGGTTTGCCAACAAACCCTCCCTTGTTGCCTTCCGCTGCCAAATGCCACCCTGACCATTGTGTGTTGTTTTGGGCAGCCTCTTGTTTCTCAAAAAGCACGGTGTCTGTGTCAAAGAGGCAGCACAGATTATCATTTCCTCCCGAGGCAAAGAGCTTTCCGTTGGGCGACCAAGCCAGACCGCATATTTGTTGGCAGTGAAGTGAGACTTTGGCGATGAGATAAATAGTTCCCGGCCAAGTATCTCGCGTGACCTCCCATCCCATGGGCCACTCCACAACATAGTAGTACAACACGCCAGTATCGTCGCCAACGACCAAATCCTCAGTCTGCACGGCGATGCCGGGGTTGAATGGATTTCTGGAAGGTCTCGGGGTGGTTATCGGGCGCCAACTCACGCAAGACACCGGGAAGGGCTGCTGCACCTGGAAGCGAGGGAGCCCGTCGTAGATGGACTTCAGCACCAAGGTTCCGTCTGAACGCCCAATGGCTAGGATACATTTTCCTCCTTGGATTGACGAGAAGGACACTGACGTCAGCCATACAGTAGTCGCAGGAGATCCGTGAATGGCCCGAGGCCCTGATCCCTTAGACCAGATATAGAGGACGTTTCCTAGACCCACTGCAAGCTTTTGGCAGCTCAGCGAGTAGGCCAGAACAGAACAGTAGAAATCATCGCGCAGATCTGGAGCATCGAGGACTCTTCCGCACGTTAGCCTGGCTCACTGGACCTGTAAGTTGCAGAGTTTGAATACCTAAAGGGGGCTGCAGGAAGAGATCGTCTTGGCGGTGGATTGCAATGCCCTACCAATGTTAACGAACTGTTATTTCTTGGACCGGACGCTGTGGGTGTGGCCTCATACGGAGATACCCATGTGCATCCTCACCATCATTCGAACGTGCCCAAGAATCCTGTTCCACCTCTGCTAGCATCGGCATCGTCCGAATCGGGAAGTCAAGGGCAGACCAGCAACAAGTAAAATCCAGCACGCGGCGGACGCGGTCAATCTTTAGCGCGGATGCAACACGGCCGTGATAGAAGTGCGAGTCGTCACGGCGAGTGGGCTTATTCGCACCCACCGACATGGTGAAGAGGCGAGCAGGCGAGCCACTTCGGGTCGGTCGACGGCGGGTACGATCCATCTCAGCTGTTCCAGGGGCTAGGCCGCCTACTATCCAGATGTTTCCCTGACTTAGCCGTCTGGTTTCTGGGTGTGAACTTGGAAGTAAGCTTCTCACTATGAATGCCAAATCAGCAAGTCGTTGTCAACCATAAGTCAACTAGTAAGTCAACTAGTAAGTCAACTATCAAGTCAACATCCACAAATCTGCCCCCGCCCCCCCTTTTTCTTTTTCTTTTCTTTTCTCTTCTCTCTTTCTTTCTTTCTTTCCTTTCCTTTTTTTTTTGGGGGGGGGGGAAGGTGAACAAACCTTGGCTGCGTGGTTGGCCAACGAGTGCCATGCGTATTTCGTTAGGGATACGTATGAGAGGACGCTGGGGCGATGGGAATGAGGTCAACGAGCCCCCTTTCCTTCTGAATAACTTCTCGGCTGGCGAGAGATCCTGAAGAGGCTTTGTCGTCTGATACACCTGCCTGCTAGACTCGTCGCTATCCCGTCGGGGGACAAATCTATCTGGCATGCGCAGGCCTCCACCACCGCATTTCTGTTGAAAGAGCGTCGCATTCGTCGCCACATCTTTGCTGCCAGGCAACAGTCTCACATGTTGAGGCTTCCAGGCAAGAAACGGACGATAAAGCGCCGGGGTGGAACACGGACTCCGGGCTGGTTTCAAGAGTCGTGGTGGCAAAGGGTCTTGAGATGCCTCTCTCCGGGGTCTCTCAGCTGACAACTCTGAGCCGTCGTGGGATGCAGGTCCACCGGGGTGCGAGACAAAACGGGGCCTAGGATGGGGTGGCGAGTCTGCGGAGCACCCATCTATAGAGCCGTATCCAGAGTCAGACCTGGGGAATAGGCAGGTAACATTTGCCGCGCTCCGGCCCTCATGCCGAACGTAGACGGCATCATTCGTCATGAACTCGAGGACTGTTGAAGAAGTCATGGCACGAACCAACCACTGCTAGCAGGCCCACCCACTGTGGTTCCCTGGTCCGCCCAACTAGATGAACCCGAAATCGTATCGATGATGTTGCCTATTAGACGACGCATGGAACAGAACGTTGCGAATTTGCTCGCAGCGAGGCTCCGGATCACTGGGTAATTAGTTTTGTAATAATACAGGGGCTGTGAAGTACGGGTTGCCCAGCCGGCCACTGGTTAGTTCATCTTCGCATGCCGCACGAGTTAGAGATATCTCTGGTGGGGGTGGTTCTAGGGAGAGAGGGAGAAGAGGCTCGTGGTCATGAGAAGCGTGTTGTCACTAGGAAGATAGAGTTACTTAGTACTGGGCATTAAGGTGGTAGGTGGTAGGTGGTAGGTGCTGTAGGTAAGGTGCTAGTATAAGGTAGGTACCTTTGTAGTAGTAATTACTACTAGGTAGGTACCCAGTACTGGTAGTAGGTACACGCGCATGCTCGTCTTGCCCAGCTTTCCCCAGCCCAACGTTGCGTTCGTTACCTTTGCTATTGCATCTTTTGCTGTGGGCTGTAACAAGAGAACGCTTGCCTCTGGGGACCTTAATTTCGGCCCTCGTGGGGAGATAGGGCCATGCAGGCTAGCTAAGAATGGAAGGTGAGTGACGGCGGTATTGTCGAAATGTATACGCGGTTTCAAGGCCGCGCAGAGCATCATGTCAGGCGGGCTTTGACTGCGGCAGATATAGAAGCACCTGCTCTATAGGTAAGGTAGGTAGTTGGAATTCTAAGGTATTCATCTACCTACTACCTACCTAGTAGTACCTTAGGTAGAGTCTTGCTACCTGCCGAGAACCTATAGTACCTACCTAGGTGCCTGTGTACTGCTATAATACTAAGTATTGTTTAAAAGTACCTACCTTTAGCTATATATGTATATACGTATTAAGATACCTTATTTATTTACTCATACCTTGGATAACTTACCTACTACCTTAGGTACTAGGCAGGTCAAGGTAGTTGGGTTGTGTTATCTGATTGCTATCTATGAGGTACTAAGCACCCAGTAGTACCTCAGGTGCCTCCTGGCCTGGCGGTTAGTAGTAGCGATACCACAAGCAGCCGCGTCTGCACCACGCACTTTTAAAAGGGTTACAAGGTACTTACTAAGTACTACTAGGTATTGGGAATGTATATACCAGTATAAAAGGTAGCATTATTGGCAGTGGTTCAGCAAGTCAACGCCCCTCTTCAAGGTTAGATTGGCGTGTAAGAAGTATAATATTTACCTTAAAAACTAGCTTACATGTTGCGTGGGTTCGCGCAATCGGGAAAGACTTGCTGCTCTAGAAAGCGGCACCCTTCAGCGACGGCGAATTCCCCCATTCGGTAGGTAGCAGCAAAGCAAATGCAGAGCGAGTGAAGTTTGTCGGATCACGCAGCAAATCCGTTCTGCTCTATGGATGACGGGGGTAGATAGATAGACCATTCCGCTCACTATCAGCGTGTGGCTGGGACGCCAAACAGTTGGTTCATGTCCCCCCGCGCATTAATTGTTCTCCGTGCTCTCTCGAGATTCTGGTGTTTCCAGCAATGGCCTTGGTATGTAAATGCAGCACTAGCACTAACCTATCCACCTTAACATAGGTAGGTAGGTACCTTATCTTGTTTATCAGTACAGTGGATAGAGTCTTTAGGAACCTACCAAGGTACTACTAGGTATTAGGTAGGTAAGGTAGTCCTTTAAGTATATGTTGGAATAGAAAAAGCCTTATAATAGGCCTAACCTCGTTCGCAAGAGCGGGACCCGTTTTTTCTTACAGTATACTTTACTTAACCTCGCTACATTAACCTGGTATGTATACCTACCTTACCTATCTTAATGCCAACTCCCTACTAACTACTAGGTAGTAGGTAGTGCCTTGGTACTTTAGCATAAAGGGCAGGCACCTGCGGTAAGGTATATTTCGTACATATGGGTAGATGCCACAAGCTCGGCTTCCGAAGAGCCTTATTTGCAGATGCTTCCGAATAAATCCCTACTAGGCCTATCTAGGTACCTACAGGTAGGTAATAGTACCAAGGTTCTACCAAGGTTAGTACCTACCTACTATAGAGGTAATATTACCACCTTACTGACTGGGTACCTACCAGTACCAGTGCAGGTAGATACTAATCGATGGCAGGTACTCCGGACTTTTTACACAGCTGCCTCGAGTATCGGAGCAGATAAGATATACCTTATCTCTCCTACGGATCACACGCAACAAGAAGTACAGCCCTCCTACCGAGTTCCCCGTGGGGCTATTCTAAAGAGGAGAGCAGGCCATCTTGGCTGCGATCCAGAGAGGCCCCCCCTTTCCCTTCCTCTACTCCAAACATTTTATTTTAACCCCCCCCCCCCCCATTCTTGTTCTTTGCATCCGCACTGATTTCTCCATCACGAGCCTGTACCAGCTATTGAGGTATTTTATATTTTATGGAGCGCCTGTGATAAACCTGAGTCTGAGTATTTGGTAATGTGGAGACATAAAAAAAAGGGGAGGGGGGGAGGGGAAGGATTCCTTGGTCTCGGAGCGCTCGACTTTGGCAGCTGCAGGCCTCATGCGGATGGATCACGCACGCGCTCGAGGAGAGGCCCCAATGCGGTTGCAGGACGTCCGCCGGAGACCAACGGGGCTTGAAATACCACGTTGTAAGCGAACCGGCTTGAACGCCATGCTTGTGCTTGCCAATGATGATGAGCCCTACCCTATGCGCCTTCGCATATCGTAGCCGCTGCGGGTGCATCACCAGATTGGGAGGATAGAAAATGGCACTTGCTTCTGGCAGGAGGCACATGGCAAGTGTCTCGCAAACTGTGGTTTCTTGGGCTGGCACTAGGACGACCCCTGGGCTCATTCACACACACACACACACACACCCCCCCCCCCCCCCAAGAAAAAAAAAGGAAAGAAAAAAAAGATAATGATGGAAGAAAAAAAAAGGCATATCAGACAAGCAGGAATCTTGCCATGAGATGACTGCCATGAGCAACGTTGCTAGACTTGGCGAGGCGCGGAGTAATTGGGATGGCGCCGACTAATCATGACTACCATTTCTGCTAGCACTTCAACTGGGCTCACGCCCCTGATATGCCTCTCCTTGGATCTGGGGAATCCTACGACTCGATAAGCCTCCGGGCATCGAGCACGGGGTAAGGGTAGCACACCTCTCTCTCTACCTCAAGGTCCATAGGGACGGCAGTACTGCAAGTGCAGAGCAGGCGGGCGCGCATAACGTTGCCATTGACGATGTTGGCAAAGCACGGGTTACATGCTGGCGCCAAGGGCCTGAATGGGAAGCTTCATAAGTGAGTCTCGGACTTTATAGAAGAATTAGGGGGGGGGAAGGTTCCACATCAACTTATAAATATCCTCGACTTCAACCCATCACTTCAGATGAAAGGAGGCTTGTTCCAGCCGTGGTAAACTGGACAAGCTTCATCGGGCACACGACAATCTTTGCGTAGTGCCTCTTTCATCTTTCGCTGCATCGTGGGTATTTCCGCCATGTTGAACTTCCTCGGCAAATCCGTGGCCTTGCTGGCCGCGCTGCAGGCTACTCTCAGCTCTGCGACCCCTCTGGCCAAAGAAGAGCGCTCTATTGAGAAGAGAGCGAATGGATTTGCAAATGCTGTCTACTTCACCAACTGGTCGGTAAGCCCGATAAGCGGCCATGACTTCACTGCTGACTATGTGTGGTTGAAGGGGCATCTACGGCCGCAACTTCCAACCTCAGGATTTAGTAGCGTCAGATGTCACTCATGTTCTTTACTCGTTCATGAACGTCCAGGCGGACGGCACTGTGTAAGTCACGCACTTGGCAAAAAGGCATTCCTACATACTGAGCATCCTTTGCTGATCGTCCGACAGACTCTCCACCGATAGCTACGCAGATTACGAGAAGCACTATGCTGATGACTGTATGATTGCCTCATCTCTTCCTTGTCTATACAGCTGCGCCCTGCACACATGCTGACATCCGCATTAGCTTGGAATGATGTTGGCACCAACGCGTATGGTTGCGTCAAGCAGCTGTTCAAGTTGAAAAAGGCCAATCGAAATCTGAAGGTCATGCTCTCTATCGGCGGTTGGACCTTGTCTACCAACTTCCCTTCCGCATCAAGCACGGATGCCAACCGAAAGAACTTCGCACGAACTGCCATTGCCTTTGTGAAGGACTGGGGTTTCGATGGTATCGACATCGATTGGGAATACCCTGCCGACAGCACCCAGGCTTCTAACATGGTTCTTCTCCTCAAGGAAATCCGGTCTCAGCTGGACGCCTACGCTGCGCAATACGCCCCTGGATATCACTTCCTTCTTTCCATTGCTGCCCCGGCAGGCCCTGACCACTACTCTGTCTTGCGCTTCGCAGAGCTCGGCCAAGTCCTCGACTTCGTCAACCTCATGGCTTATGACTACGCTGGTTCCTGGAGCAGCTTCAGCGGACACGATGCCAATCTGTTTGCCAACCCGTCTAACCCCAACTCCTCGCCCTACAACACTGATACTGCCGTCAAGGCTTATATCAGCGGCGGTGTTCCTGCAAGCAAGATTGTTCTCGGCATGCCCATTTATGGGCGGTCTTTCCAGAGCACCTCTGGCATTGGCCAACCTTACAGCGGAATCGGCTCTGGAAGCTGGGAGAACGGTGTCTGGGACTACAAGGCCCTGCCCAAAGCCGGCGCTACGGTCCTATATGATAGCGTGGCAAAGGGGTACTACAGCTATGACGCCAACACCCGAGAGCTCATCTCTTTCGATACCCCCGACATGATCAACACCAAGGTGTCCTACCTCAAGTCTCTTGGTTTGGGAGGCAGCATGTTCTGGGAGGCCTCGGCCGACAAGAAGGGAACTGACTCGTTGATCGGAACAAGCCGCACAGCCCTTGGAAGCCTGGACTCGACTCAGAACTTACTGAGCTACCCCAACTCCAAGTATGATAACATCAAGAAGGGTCTCAACTAAGAGACTTTCTTGTCTGGCGCTGTAGCATGCTAAGAGTGTTGCGGGGGGAGTGGCGTTGTATGAAGTAAATAGTTGTTTACATATAACTGTACATAGGTATACAAGTATATAAGTATATAGGTATATATGGATCTGTATATATTAGGTGAGGTAGGCAGTGCCTAGAGAAGTTTATCAAATAACCAATTGCTGCACATCTTGTTTACTAGTAATTTAGCGTTGCAGATGCCAGGCGAGTACAGTGTTCAGATATAGTGCGATTCAGATCATTAACATATATATACCATCGCGCGCCAAAGGGGTTTTTAATAACAATTTATCCTCTAGTGACTATATGCCTATTAATACTATTGTAAGTTTTTTTTTTTCTCTAGTGAGCCAGTTAAGGCAATAAAAGGCTCACTTGAAGGGCTTATTGAAAAAAAATATATATATATATTTAAAAACCCCCTTATAGGAACAGTAACCAGAAATCCCCTTTGGCGCAGGTGATTGCTTAAATTACTACTACCTCATTGAAAAATTTCACCATGTGTTTATTCATACAACTATAACATAAAACTCACGTTAATGAAGTTTTGGTATGCTAATAGAGGAATAGATCACTCAGTAATCGGTTGGAATTGCTGAGTCATCGGACTTGGCGGTTAGGGTACTACTAGATACATATAGTACCTAAGGTACCTGTATGCGCTTGTAGTACTTACCCAGTAGTCAAGTACCTTGAGAGTGCTGGACACCTTACGGAGTACGGAGTACGGAGTACTCCGTACTCCATAGGAAATCCCTCATTCAAGCCTTCAGGTGAAAAGTGGATCCTACAGTAGCTGGTCGACTAGGCTCATGCACGTGACCAAGATCGATGTCTTGTTTCGCGACGCGGGATCAACTCTACAACCTGAGCGAGTCGCAAAGCATCTCGGTTCCTGATTGATGATTACCGGCCCCATTGCGACTTGTTACCAGGATGCAGCCACAGTATCGTGCCTATGCCCAACAGGCGCCACAAAGGTCGCCACATCCTCCAAACCAGCGGCGAGGAGGAATTGGTATGTCCCCCCCCCCCCACAGCCCATCGACCAAATCGCATCTCGTCTGACTTTTCCCAGGGCCAATGATGTCCTCGGGACCACACCCTTCTGTCCCTCTCACACAAGCGCAAATTGCCCAGCAACAACAGGCACAAGCCCACGCTAGCGAATTAGCAAAGCGGAGAAGTCGCAAACCGACAGATAAGAATATACCTGACGGCGTGGAACATTGCATTATCGATCCGGATGGTGTCAAAAGATATACGGAATTGAGAGACGTTGAGAGATTGATTGATGCTACAATAACACGAAAAAGACTTGATGTACTTGATGACGCAAAACGAAGCTCCAAGGTCCCCCCCCCCCCCCCCTCTCTTTTCATTGCCCATCTCAAGTGTTGTGAAGCATTGCTGACAGTTCTCTAGCTACGGAAAACACTGCGAATATGGATCAGCAATACTGTCGAAGATCAGGCCTGGCAGGTGGATATTCGTAATTCAATTCCTTTCGACTTTACGCACTGTACGATGGAAGCGGAAGCATCCTACCGTGTTAAAATTGAGGGCTATCTCTTGGACGAAGACGATGATGTGGCCGATCAAACGAAGAACGGCTTGGCAGAGCATCCGGCATCTTCAACCTCTCCTGCCGTGGACAAGCACGAAGAAAATACTTCGACTCAGAAGCTCACCGGTACGGAGTCAAATCGAAAGAAGCACAGATTTTCGCATTTCTTTCAATCAATTTCTGTTGACTTTGATCGCTCTCCGCCCCGGAATGCCTTCGGACAAATTGTGGAATGGAGAAGTGTGGAATGGAGAAGGCCAGAAGGCTCACAGAATCAAACAGGCTCAGCCGTGTCTGCTGACACTGACTTTGATGAATTTACTTTCAAGTGTGATGGAGATGAGAATATGAACATCACGATCAATCTACAGAGACACGAGTCGCCCGAACGATACCAGCTAACCCCGGAGCTTGCGCAAATAGTCGACATGAACGAGGCGACGCAGCACGAGGCCGTTATGGCCCTGTGGGAATATATAAGGCTATCGGGATTGCAGGAAGATGAAGAAAGGCGCAACTTTCGTTGCGACAGCTATTTGAAAAAGGTCAGCATCAAGAGGTATTCATTTTGTCTTCGCAATTACTGATTTAACTAGGTCGTTGGGCGAGATTCCGGCGTCATACCAATGCTCAGTGAGTATGTCATGCCACATCTTCGCCCTCTGCCTCCGATACGTCTTCCGTATACAATTCGAGTGGACGGAGAATTTCACAGAAGCCCTCAGCCTACGGTATATGATGTCCAGGTGTTGGTGGAGGATCCCATCAGGGCGAACTTGCGCCCATTGTTGAACAACCCTCAATACGCAACAACACTGAAGCAGATTACCATGCTGGATGAGCAGCTGGCTAGACTCGTGCAAGCGATTTCTATGTCTAAAGCCAAACACTCCTTTTTCTCATCACTGAGCGAAGACCCGGCCAACTTTGTAAAAAGCTGGCTCAGTTCACAAAAACGCGACCTTGAAATAATCATGGGCGAAGCGGCAGGCGAAACTGAAAATGTTGCTGGTGATGAATGGCGCCGAGGCGGAAACAGCAGCGTGTGGAATAGCCAGAATGCCCGAGAAAGTGTCAATGTTCTACTCTCTAGGCAGCGCTGAATTTCTACAATTGACCTCTGCGTTTTCATGTGAAATTTAAGCAAATTTCATCTCAAATGCGCGAGGTGGTGGAATGGGGGTGGATGCTTTAAAGCTGCGGCAGCCAGTCATGATTTGTTGCCCGGAAATCTAGGGTTATGGTTCAAGACCTGGACGGAATGTTTATCCAGCCGAACTTGTTGCCTGGACACTAAATCGGTTTGTAATAGTAGTATTATCTTCCTTTGATAGCATGCATGTCATTGAGACTCGCGGATCTTATGATGTGGCCTAGACCCCACAATATTAATAAACTCCGATACAAATGAGAAGAGAGAGAGAGAGAGAGAGAGAGAGAGAGAGAGAGAGAGCAAAAAGAAAAGAAAAGAAAAGAAAAGAAAAAAAAAGAAAAAGAAAACAAAGGAAGGAAACAAATAAGACAAAATAGAAGGAGGGATAGCAAGACGCTCAATAATATCAGTTCTAACTATGCCCTCTTCTAACGAATCGAGATGAAAACTATGATGCGCTGACAGAGCGTTGAGAGACCACTGGAGTTGATGGCATATTACGTATCTGCTTTATCAAAAAATCTCGTTCGTCAATGAATTGTTCGTCGTCGGTCCGATCCTCAAGAAAGTGTGCTAAAAAGACCAAAAGTTTCTCGCGATTCATGAGCAGAATTTTCTGGACAGCAATGGATTTATGAGGATTCGCAACGAAAACCTTGAACACGTGGAATCCTTCGTACTGGACCATTTTCCTGTCGTCCCGAAGAAGGTTCATGCATATCTTCAGATGCTCGCCACTATCGACATACGCCGTCATGACGCTGTAATTAGAGCGGTCCAGCAGCAGTTCGCCGAGGAGCTTGATGGATTGTCGCTTGGTGACATAGCTGTTTGACTGCACCAGGGTGTTGTTATACTTGTCAAAAAAAAGGTCGAAGTTGGTCGAGAGGTATTTCGGGATCAAGTCTTTATGGCGCGTCAAGAGTTCCTGTTCACGGTCAGAAAACCCGGTTTCAAGCATTCGTGTCTTGTCGTGGCAGCGGTCCCCACCCTAAAGGTCGTGAAGGCATCCGCAGCGACTTCAAAGGAGCTCTTGTTGATCCAGTCGAAAAATCTCCAGAAAACCCCCCGGCCACTTTGAGGTCGGTTGCGATCAATGGCATTGAGGCCCTTACAGCTAGATCCGGGTTCATCTCCGTCGTCATATAGAATTATGGCAGCCGCGGCTTCATTTTTCAAGAGTTCTCGAAGAACGGATCCCGCAGGAGTGGCACTTTCTTTGTGGTCATAGGCGCGGCAGAGTTCAACTAGGACTTGTGGTCTGTTACACACCACATATGACAGGGCGATGGGGTCGCTCTTTGGGGCCGCTGCCGCGGGCCGGAAGCGGAACACATAGGAGAAGATCACTTGGGTATCCTTTCGCGACTCAAAAGGCAGGCGATAGAGGTTGGTAGCTAGGAGGTGAAGCAGGTCTTCGTCTATCAGAGCTGTGACCAGCTGATAGATCTGCTCGGGTGAGCTCTCAGTTTCTTAAGCTAGTGTTAATGCACCCAGAAGACTAGGCCGAGATCAATGGGATGGAGGAGAGTAACAGTTTCTAGGAAGCGTGACATGACGAGGTCTATAGGTTTTCGCATACCTTGAGTGCCTTGCAGAACGACCTTCATTTGGTTGAGCACGCGAGCAAGCTCTTCGGCCTGGCCGAGTTAGAAGAGAGACGCCGCGACGCTGCGAGATTTTACGCCACTTACTTTGGAGACCCCGTTAGGGCTTTCAAGCTTCATAATGTGATCGCGAGCTTGCCTGGGCAGATCTGCGGCAGCTCGTGATCGACCTCGCCCGAACAAGAAAGACATTGTCAAGGCGGCTGAAGATCCGGTCGTCTCTTCTCTATTTGTTCAAAACGACTGCTGCTTCAAGACATAATAATCCCGTCCCTCACATCGGCCGTCTGAAAAAAAAAAAAAGAAAGAAAGAAAAGAAGAAGAAGAAGAAGAAGAAGAAGAAGAAGAAGAAAATAAGCGACCCTGGGGCGCTACTCGTTGGTTGTTCGCTCGCTCCGTTTCCAGAGCACTTTGCCCAAGTTGACAGCCTGTTAATAATAGGGATGTTCGATTGAGATGCGTCAGCGCGCCGCTTCACGGATTACATCAGCCGCACTAATAAGCAGAAATGCAAAAAAATTTGGGCACGTATTACATAAGGGTTTATGGGCCCCCCCACTTACCCTCTGAGGAATAATGAGGGGCTGCCCACTAAAGGTTAGTACCTTAAGGTAACTGCACCTAATACTACGAGTACTAGGTACTTCACTAGATACTACGCACTGCTAATACTACGTTAGCAGTAGAAAGTACTAGTACTAATAATACCGGGCCCCTCCATTTCCAGCTTTTGACTCACCCGGACCGAAAATCAAAACTCCTCGAGCACGAGCACCGCGGGAGGGCGGGGGGGGTGTTGAAAAAGTCACCTTTCTCCTCTTCCTTGGGGCAATTTCGGATTTCTAGCCCCCCCCCCCCCCCCTCTCTCTCTCTCTCTTCTCACTGGCCCGTTTGCTCTTGGGAGAAAGGCGACTTTAGCAACTTTAGCATCATGTCGATCGATTTTCCAAAGGAAGAAGAAGCTGTCCTCGAGCGATGGCGATCCATCAACGCTTTCCACCGTCAGGTATGGCCAATGTGGAATTTTTGCTTCGTGGGGCGCGCGCTCGCATCCTGACAAATGCTGCAGCTGGAACTATCCGCCGGCCGTCCGCCTTATACGTTCTACGATGGACCCCCATTCGCTACGGGCCTCCCTCATTATGGGCATCTCCTGGCGTCTACCATCAAGGACATCATCCCTCGGTATTGGTCCATGAAGGGTTACCATGTAGAGCGAAGGTTTGGATGGGATACCCATGGACTCCCCATCGAACACGAAATCGATAAGAAGTTGGGCATCTCCGGAAAGGCTGCTGTGGAAAAGCTGGGAATTGGAAAGTACAACGAAGAATGCCGGTCTATCGTGATGCGATACGCTGCGGAATGGCGAACTACAATCGAGCGGTTGGGACGATGGATAGACTTCGATAACGACTACAAGGTCAGGCCATCCATCTGCTGAAACACCACACTGCATTCCATTCCAGGGGGGGTCATTGGGTCATTAGGTCATTACTAATGCGCTGCTACAGACCATGGATCCAACATTTATGGAGTCGCTGTGGTGGGTGTTCAAGCAGCTCTTCGACAAGGGGCAAGTGTATCAGGGCTACCGAGTCATGCCTTATTCCACGGTATTGACGACTGCCCTAAGCAACTTCGAGGCAAACCAAAACTACCAAGATGTCACGGACCCCGCGGTTGTTGTATCATTTCCACTACTAGACGACCCGGACACTCATCTTTTGGCGTGGACGACCACCCCCTGGACGCTGCCGTCGCACACTGGCCTAGCCGCTCACCCAGACTTCGAATACCTCAAGATCAAAGATGGCAAGTCTGGGAAGACCTATGTCATCCTGGAAAATCTACTCGGGACTCTCTACAAGGACCCCAAGAAGGCCGATTTTGAACGAGTTGGCAAAATCAAGGGATCGGACATGCTTGGGTGGAGGTACCAGCCCTTGTTTGACTACTTCTACGAAGACTTCAAGGACGTGGGATTCCGAGTCCTGAATGCCAGTTACGTCACGGCGGATAGCGGAGTGGGAATTGTGCATCAAGCCCCGGCTTTCGGAGAAGATGATTACAACGTGGCTTTGGAGGCGGGCGTCATCAATGAGAACCGCCCCCCTCCAGACCCCGTTGATGATACCGGCCACTTTACCAACCGGGTTCCCGATTTCGCCGGCATGCACGTCAAAGAAGCTGACAAGCATATCATCAAGTACCTCAAGAAGACTGGTCGATTGATTGTGGAATCTCAGCTTCGACACTCTTACCCTATGTGTCCACGCTCCGACACTCCGCTCATCTACAGGGCCGTGCCTTCGTGGTTCATTCGCATCCCGGAAAAGATTCCAGGTATGCTCAAGAACATTGAGGATTCCCACTGGGTCCCGTCGTTCGTAAAGGAGCGTCGTTTCGCCAGTTGGATTCGAAATGCTCGAGACTGGAACGTGGGAAGAAACCGATACTGGGGAACGCCGATTCCGCTCTGGGTAAGCGACGACATGGAAGAACGAATTTGCGTGGGAAGCGTTGCAGAGCTCCGAGAGCTCAGTGGCTATACCGGAGAACTCAAGGACATCCACCGGGACAAGATCGATCATATCACTATCCCGAGCAAGATGGGCAAGGGCAATCTGAAGCGCATAGACGAGGTATTCGACTGCTGGTTCGAGTCAGGCAGCATGCCTTACGCCAGCCAGCACTACCCGTTTGAGAATGTCGAAAAGTTCAAGAGCTCGTTTCCGGGAGACTTCATTGCTGAAGGCCTAGACCAAACCCGAGGTTGGTTCTACACTTTGCTGGTGCTGGGGACGCACTTGTTCGGCACTTCACCGTTCAGGAACTGCGTTGTGAACGGCATCGTCCTGGCGGAAGACGGAAAGAAAATGTCAAAACGACTGAAGAACTACCCGGACCCAGCCATCGTGATGGACAAATATGGATCGGATGCCCTGAGGCTCTATCTCATCAATTCCCCCGTGGTGCGGGCAGAGCCGTTGAGATTCAAGGAGACTGGAGTAAGAGAGGTCGTTCAAAAGGTACTCCTCCCGCTTTGGAACAGTTACAAGTTCTTCGAAGGCCAAGTTGCTCTCCTGAAAAAGGTTGAGGGGGTAGATTACGTGTGGAACGTTGGGCTGGAATCTACCAATACAAACGTAATGGACCGGTGGATCCTGGCCAGTTGCCAGAGTCTCTTGCAGTTCGTCAACGATGAGATGAAAGGTATGTGATCAAGGGCGATAAAGCTTGCACCCTGATATCCGGTTATTCAAAGGCCAGAGCTAACGTCTGATCAAGGATACCGGCTATATACTGTGGTACCTCGACTCCTTGAGCTCATCGACAACACCACCAATTGGTATATTAGGTTCAACAGACGCCGTCTCAAGGGAGAAAATGGCTTAGACGATACCCTGCATGCGCTCAACGCTCTGTTTGACGTCCTCTTCACGCTCTGCAGGGGATTAGCCCCCTTCACGCCTTTCCTGTCGGACACAATCTACCAGAAGCTTGTCCAGCATATTCCGCAGGAATTACAAGGAGAAGACCCTCGGAGTGTGCATTTCCTCCCATTCCCGGAGGTTAAGCGAGAGCTATTCGACGCCGAGGTGGAACGCAGAGTATCAAGAATGCAGCGGGTCATTGAGCTCGCACGAGTCTCACGAGAGCGCAGGGGCATTGGGCTCAAAACACCGCTTAGAACCTTGATTGTCATCCACCATGACAACCAATACCTCGAGGACGTCAAATCGCTGGAATCCTACATCACCGAAGAACTAAACATTAGGGATTTGGTGCTCTCTGGGGACGAGGCGAGATACAATGTCCAGTACAGTGTGACGGCTGATTGGCCAGTCCTTGGTAAAAAGCTCAAGAAAGACATGGCACGGGTCAAGAAAGCTCTGCCTGGCTTGACAAGCGAGCAAGCGCAAAGCTATCTCACAAACAAGCACATTGTTGTTGATGGCATCCGTCTCGAGGAAGGAGATCTCGTTGTACGCCGAAGCGTAAAGGAGGACGAAGCCTCGAAGAAGCTGGAGATCAACACAGACAGCGAGCTGTTGACCATTTTGGATTCCGAGATTTATCCAGAATTGGCTCAGGAAGGCTTGGCCAGAGAGATTGTCAATCGAGTTCAGCGCTTGCGCAAGAAGGCCGGCCTGCAACCTACCGACGACGTCAAAATGGAGTACGAGATCCTGTCAGATCCCGAAAACATTGGACTGGCGGAGGTAATGGTCTCGCAGGCGGCCACTTTTGAGAAGGTTCTTCGACGGCCTGTAGAGAAGCGGCAGGATGGAGCCACCAACGAGCTGATTGCGGAAGAAGAGCAAGAGGTTCAACAGGCCATGCTTTTGCTACGACTTGTAAAGATTTGAGAAGCCAAGATTTAGAACTCGAATGTATTTAAGATGAAAAAAGGGAGATTTAGATGATGAGAGGAAGAAGAAAGAAAAAGAAGAAAAAGCTATGAGCTTGAATTGCACGAATTAGTTCATCAACATTGCCGTACTTTTTTACACTTTTTTCACTGCTGCCTATTGTGTTAAAAAAAAATGAATCAAGTCTAGTCAGCTTTGTTGCGCGTGCGGACAAAGGGTAGGGATATAGGGATATTATTCATTTTGGTCAACATACCAGATAGCAGTCTTTTAATCTAAGAAATTCTCGAGCACATTTGTCTCTTGTCATGTCGTTGTAATCCACCATGATGCATTTCCCATACGCAGACGCCTAAATTGTTTTATTTAGCATGGGCTGATTGGCGGAGAGTATGGCGATTTTTTTTTATTATTATTTTTATTTTATTTTTTCAACGTACCTCTACCGCGCATTTAGCAACAGCCGTTGAAAGTTTCTGGATAGGACGGCTGGGATTTTGAGGCTTCATTTTGTCATTTGTTCGCAGGGCGTCTAGAGCGATCAAAGTATGCAAGTACGGAAGCGGGGGTTATGTATCAATACGTTGTGTGTGCGGTATGGGAAGTGATTTTGTTTAGATATTCAATGCTGAGGCTGGAGGGGTTTTTTTTTTTTTTTTTTTTTTTTGCGGGATGCCGTATTAATATAATAGAGTGCTGGCTGCTATAACAAGAGAAGAGCTCCCATTAGCGTTGTGGGGAAGGTGGAATAAATACTGTGTGCCCACCACGCCTTGTATTGAATTGTATTTATCAGCCATTTCAAACGAGTTTCATGGTCTTAGTATTTATTACATAGATGTCTGCACTGATAACGTTTCAATAATAATAATAATAATAATAATAATAATAATAATAATAATAATAATAATTATAAAACCACGGCTTGACAACACAAGTTTTAAAGATGAATGTGAAAATTGGAACCATAGACAACGTTAGAGTCTTAAACGCCTACTTGAAGAGCTATCAAATACGGGGGTTTTATAAATACATACTATGCACCGTGCGAATGCTTCACATCTTGAAACAACAGAACTTTCTTCAAAACTTATCCTGTAATTGAGGCACTACTTTGCTCTATCGTCACCCTGTGTCAGGTTCAGGTTCCGCGAGCTGTTGTTACGGTGTTCCCTGGCCAGGATTCCAGGAAATATCATGGGATCGCTTCCGGATAAGTGATTATCCGCCATGGCGCTTGCAGGCAAAAGAGACTCTCCGGTGTGAGGGTCGATAAAGGATACATGTCCTTCTGCCTCTGTATCCTTGGTCTCGGCGGCCGTATATGCGGCCGAGGCGGAGGGCTTTTGATTCTCTAGCGGTTCTGCTGCCTGAGCGCTTCCCGTTGCGCCGTTTGCCGTAAATTCATCTCCGGAGCCGTATGCGAGATAGCGGTTTAAACTAAACGTTTGAGAGTAAGTTATATCTCATGCGTAATGAATGAAAAAAAAAAAAAGGGAGAGATGGAGCGGAAATGGACACCGACATCACTCACATGTCTCTCTCCTGTAGGAGTGTATGATACCGGAATTCCTCTCTGCGATCTGGTACATTTGTCTTCACCATCTTGTTTCCCTCCTTCCCGGGTTTCTCGAAATCTTGGCCAAGCCACTGCTTTTTAATGGCCTTTTCATAGCCACTCTGCCTTACCGAGTTCTTCGCCAGCTCGCACATGTCTACAGGGCTTAGCTTGTATATCTGCGCAGCCACAGCGTATTCCTCAATCAAGGGTTCCTTAGTAAAAGCAAACTGCAGCGGATCGTCTGTGGATAACGAGACGTTCAAGCCTCGCCTGAAATATTGATGAAACGGGTTCCGCTCATAGGCCAAGAACAAGGCATTGTTACTCAGCGGCGACATCGCGATGCCAATCTGCTCCAGATAGAAGATGTACTGTAGCAGTGGAACTTTCCGCAACAGCAATCCATGGCTAATGCTATGGCAGCACAGCGCTGCCACAGCCAAGTGTTCGCTATCACCCGCTTCTCCGCAATGGGGTCGTAGGACAAATGTGTTGAAGCCGCGGCTCCGCCGGAAGTGGTTCAGGGAGGTCATGTTAGCAAATAAGAAATAGATCCAATAGCTGTAGGGGGGGTTTTGTTTTGTATCCCAGACTCTGGGCACGGGAAATTTCTTAAAGAGCCGCCTTTCGATTTTGCTCTCATCATCGACGCTATCAAAGCCGATGACACGTTGGAGAAATATGTGTAGCTTTGGATGCGTCGACGGATCTTTCGTGACTTCGAACAAAGGCTGGAATACGTTCTTAATAACCTGCTCGAATGTATCCATCAAGCCGCTCGCTTTGTAAATGTCGTAGAGGCGAGGGATCTGGACCAGCCAACGGACATTGTGAGAAAAGAGCTTGTTATCCACAACCCAGGCCGCAAGCCTATCCCACTCATCTATCGACTTGCCGTAGATGGAGATGCGCCACTCGACCATCTGATATTTGCTAGATTCCAAATCCGAAATCACTTCTTTAGTAATCTCCGCCAGGTAGCGTCCGTGGATGAAATTGTCTGTTTTAAGAAATATCGTCCTTAGGCGCGACTCGCCGATGGGATTGTATTTAAGATTGAATTTATCGAAACGGTGAAAGGAGTCGGTGTGTGCCTGTTCCGTCAGCGTACGGTCGTGCGAAAGGAGTTCGTCCGTCCGAGCCGCCATAGAAGCTGCGACTTACATGCATATCAAGTGTGTCTATACTCAAATCATACGCTGTCAAATTAATGCTAGAGAACACTTCTGCCAATGTGAGATGTCTGCCATCTCTGAAGAGCACAACCTCATTAGGGTATTTCTTCATCTTGCTCTTGATAAATCGCAAGAGATGTTTTTGGTTCATGCATGCGGAGTGGTGAACATGCGTATCCACCTTTCTCACATTGTAGAAATCTCGATGCGGCACCTTTTTGCTGTCGGCTGTCTCCTGGTACTCATTGAGGAGAACGTAAAGATTGAATTTTCCTTCTAAATACTGAAGCCGGCGAAAGGCAAAGCTCTTGCTCGGGCCGTCAGACGAGACGGTGAGAATTTCTTCTAGATCCATGTAGAATTCTCGGATAGTAGGCACACTGATGGCGGGAGTTTTGGCAGTCGACGTATCGAATACCTGATATATTCCTTCGCTGTCGAGTTCAAATGCCATATCACCCTCCCCTGGCAGGGGAAGCAAGTCGTCCAAGTAGAAGTCATCTCCAACATCCTGGCCAGGCTTTCGTTTCCGGATCGGCTTCTTCCGTTCAGAGGCGTTGGCCGAAGAGCCCAGTTCTTGCCTCCCAATTTCATCAACGCCGGGGCCGGGGCTTTGGCTCCACGCAGGATCGGGAGGAGGGGGGTATATTTCCCAATTGGGGTCATCCCTGGGATTATCATTTGGCCCTTGGGCCGAAAGAGAAATGTACTTGCGTCGTATGTCAAGTATTCCATGTATCCGCTTGGAAATTGCGCTGAGCTCAGCGGTTATGTGAGGCTCAGTATCGAAAAGACCATTGCCCGCCAAGCCCACAGAAGGGTCATTGGCCACCCTTGGTTCGTTCAAGCCATGGACGGCGTTGCCGCTGGGCTTGAGATACGGCGCGTTGATGGGAACTGCTGACCCGTGGGACTTGACGGGGGTGTCCACGACTTCTGGCTTGTCTAGTGCCTCGATTAGCAACCCGTTCTTGTCACACTTCGCAGACGGATTGGCTAATCACCATCGAGATCAAGAACCAATGAATCGGCCCCATACTCTGTGGCGGGACGCGAGCCCGAAACAATGAGCGGGCTTCCAAAGGGCGTCGACTGTGGCCACGGCGAATTCCCACTCCGCGTCTCAATCTTGCTGCGCTGATAGAATAGTTTTGCATCCGTCTGCGTCATTTGGCGCTCTGCGACTGGGTCATAGAACGTCGTGCGCTCTTGGAGGTCTCGCAATAGCATTCCATCTTGCAGGTGCTCTTCGCGGCTCGCGAGTGATTCTGGATGATGCTCTTCAGAATCGGCCAAGCCGCTGGCGGTTGGCCCCTCCATGGTTTCGTCGTCGCCCGCTTCCCTGGTACGCACTGGGAGGGACATGCCGTTGCCATGTAAAGCTAAAGCGTGGTCTAGATGAAAGTCGATTAGGACTTGGTGGCTATTGGAGTTTAAACAAGCAAGGCGATGGCCATGGCCGTCAATGAGAATCGGGAAAAAGAGGCGATGGCAACTCCGTTTAAAAGAAAGAAAAGAAAAGAAAAAAAAATACGGCCCAATGGAGTCCAGCCAAGATGAGCCAAACAAACATGTATCCCCGTTAAATGCTTACCAGTCATGGCTCCCAATAATTTATTGTCATGGTACAAAGAGATGGCGGAAAGAATCAATGTGCTTTATCGTTGTAAGATGAGGTTGAATAAATAAATAGATATGTTGGCCCGCGATGGAATTAAGGTTGCACAAAAGAAAGAAATAGGCACGAGGAGCTGGCGCACGGGTTCCTTCCCAGGCACGAGGCACTAGGTAGTTGAATTAAGCCTATTCCATGCAATTAGTATGCCCAGGTTAGGCCTAGTGTGCAGTACTACATATCAGGCTACCTAGAAGACGATCCGCATTCTTTGTGTGAGAAGTTGCTGCTTATCTAATCTAATCTTCATCAAGAGCTCACTGCATACATACATATATACATACATACATACATACAGTGGCATAATATATTGGCAGCTTGGCACTTCAGGTAGCTAGCTATAGATAGTAGGTACTACTGGTAGTATTTATGAATCTAGAATGCAATTTTTGCTTTCTTGAAAAAAAAAAAAAAAAAAAAAAAACTCTATAAATGACTTCCAAGGCTTTCTTTCCCCCAGTTCTATAAATAACGGCAAGACCAGCTGTTTATCTAGATGGCGTCCTCCATTGTTCCCTGGCACATACCAACCAGACAAGGCATGTATCCCTGTGTATGGAGTACCTTACAGTACCTCTGGTGTCCCAAGGTCAAGGTAAGGTAGTAGGTACCTTTAGCTGACCTCCGCAGCTCGCTGGCACGCAAAACTCCAATGGCCGACATACATCAAGCCTTCCTCTTCTTCTCCTTGATCGGGGCAGGTTTGGGGCCCACGCTGTAGAGGGCTGCAGCTCCAAACACCACTACCGCGCTAAGAATGGTATTGACTGAGAGAGTATTGCCAAACAGCCAAATGCTTAGTAGCAGGCTCATGAGCTTTCGAATACTGAGGATGATTGTAACGGTAAGTGCCGATGCGTTTGCCGCGAGGAGATTCACGCCACGAATACAGGCGTACTGGGTCAGTACGTTGGCCACGAGGTACGCCAGCTGGGACGGGACTGGTGTAGGCCGCAGCGACGCAGCGAACGGCATGTTTAGTTCGAGAGGGGTGCTCTTGCTTAGAACGACGAGGTTGCGTCGCATGGAGGGCATAAAGGGCACAAACAGCGGCAGCGACAAAATATGTGAATAGAACAGATTTTCTTTCCACTGCGGCCCGTACTTTCGATACGTTGCCTCGGTATATAAGCCCATGATAGCCGAAAGAACTTGAGCCACAAAGATAATCAGGAGGCCAACGTTCAAGACAGACTCGGATTCATCCTCGCTCGTTTTCTGCCTCATCAGTCAGGACGGGAAACGGACATCTGCGGTGCCGCTAAGGGGGGGGGGTTAGGGCTACCTTGTCCTTGGAATCTGACCAAGCGGCGAGGCTGACGCCAATGCTCAGCAGAAACACGGCAAAAATTTGGACCCGTGAATATGTCTTGCCGCAAAGATAGCCAGCAGCCATGGTCGTTATGCTGCCCCCGGATCGCAAAATAATATGGACTGGCACGGATATGTTATAGCTAAAGGCATGGTTGTTCAACACATTGATGCTAAAGAAGAGCAGGATATTGACAAGCCAACGGCGAAGTGGGACGACGTTGGGGGTCAGGAAGAACGGCGGACGCGCCTTGTCGAATTGTGCTACGTAGCCAGTGATGGCGACGAAGAGGAACTGAACGAAAGTTACGAGTGTTCCTGCGTGGATGAGTACGTCGTTGCCATCAACCGGCTATGGGATAGGGCGTGCGAGTATACCGTTTGTGGGCTCGAAGCTGCACGCGTTAACATTTTTTTTTTTTTGCCACCGGGACCAACGCTGATTGAGAGGGCTTACTTGATGATTGCTTCCAAGGCATACACCTGCACAGGGCACTCGTTGTTAAGCTACACAAGCGCAAAACGGCGACCCTTGGGGATACGGCACATACATTGGAGCAACATCCGCCAAAGATCAATACGGTCATGACCGCCGTGGCGAACAAAGTCGGGCCGCCGTCCACGGCGAAGCGGCGCAGGATATTTGCCAAAGTGAGTGATGGGGATCCCTTGTTGGATACCAGCTGGACGCCGTTGGCTGGTGTTGGCTTCGGTAGAGGCTCCATTGCGTCGCCAGATGTAGAGGCGATATCATGCCTTGCCGAGGAACAAAGAGCGCCGGAAAATTGGTAACCAAGAGCAGTTGTTGTTGTTGCTACCTGTGAAAATCTATATATCTATAATAGGTATAAGTACATAGTAGTACTCCCTAGTAGTACCTACCTAGTAATTGAGTACTAGTAGGTACCTTGGTAGTACGTAGTAGCCAAAGGAATGGCGGAGAAAAGTACCTATAGGAGTATTTTAAATACTAATAATTCATGATTAAAAAAAAAAATCCTCCTTGTATTTTATATTTAAATTTTTATTTTCAATATCTTTTCCGTTCTTTTTTATAAATACACATTGTGTTTTTTTTTTTAAAAAAAACAATAAATTATATAAATTAAAAATGTTAAATTTATTCATCATTCTTATTGTGCAATTCTTATTTTAAAATTTTAGGTCATAAAATTCAATCCCATGGTTTATTAAATAAAGATTATGTAATACATATACATATGTTATAATAATTTAAGTAACTAAATAAATAGCAACTAAATAAATGGTCTGACCCTTGCACAAAGTAGCTCGGCACATTAACTTGGTGGAGGGGTACCGACCGGCTGGCAACAGCATGACGGGAGTTGCAGCGACGTAAGTGGGATAGGTACCTAATCGCCTCTGGCTTGATTCTAAAAACCACAAAAAAAGCAATCACACAACGATAACGGCCACAGCCCTTGGATCCAATCGGCGTCCTTTCCCCAGCTGAACCGCAAACCACTGGCGATCTGCATCTCGCTCTTCCCTCTCTCCCTCGAGCACCGACTCCTACACTACACTGCGCAGAAAGGCCCAATTCTTGATTCCAGCTACAATGCCCACAACCACTGCGGAAACTCTCTCGCTGGTCACCAGAAACGTCTCCGTCGCTCCGCTTGTTCTCCTCTCCGCAGTCGACCATTACAACCGAACAGTACAGAACAAGGCAAAGAGGCGGGTTGTCGGCGTTCTCCTTGGCCAGAATGATGGGAAGAACGTGAGGGTGTCGAACAGCTTTGCAGGTACGTCCAGGGACTGCGCGATGAATCCCGTAGACTCTTCCATCCCCCTCCCCAGCATGGCTACATGTTCTAACAGCTCAACTTTTTTTCGTCTAGTCCCCTTCGAAGAAGATGAAAAGGACCCCTCAGTGTGGTTCCTGGACCATAACTACGTCGAGTCTATGAATGACATGTTTAAAAAAGTAAACGCGCGAGAGAAGCTGGTGGGCTGGTATCATTCCGGGCCGAAGCTTCGCGCTTCTGATCTTGAAATCAATGAGCTGTTCAAGCGCTACACGCCGAACCCACTGCTAGTCATTATTGATGTTCAGCCAAAGGAATCGGGCGTACCCACTGACGCATATTTCGCAGTCGAGGAGATCAAAGATGTAGGCAGTTCTTCGCAGCGCATTGGGGGGGGGCGGGAGAGAGTGTGAGAACTAACATGATCTCCTTCTCTTTTTTTTCTTTCTAGGACGGAACGACGACTTCTCGAACATTTGTACACACGCCATCGATTATCGAGGCTGAGGAGGCAGAGGAAATTGGTGTCGAGCACCTATTAAGGGATATTCGTGACGTCGCCGTCGGCACTCTGTCCACGCGCGTCACTAATCAGCTCCAGTCGCTTCAAGGACTGCACCTCAGGCTGCGAGACATTGGGGCTTACCTCCAGAAAGTCCTTGATGGCCAACTCCCGGTCAATCATGCGATCCTTGGGAACCTACAAGACGTCTTCAACCTTCTCCCCAACCTCTCGACGCCAGAAGACGACAGCAAATTGGGAAGCCACGAACTATCACATGCTATGAGCATCAAGACCAACGACCAGCTGATGGCCATTTATCTGAGCAGTCTGATACGTGCCATTACAGCATTCCACGATCTAATAGAGAACAAGATCCAGAATCGACAGCAGCAAGATGAGAAGGAGCCTAAGAAGGACGAGTCTACCAACAAAGATGAGAAGAAGGACAGCGCCGCCAACAGCACAAACGGCGAGTCCAAGGAAAGCAGTGACAAGGAGAAATCCAAGAAGAAATAGTGAAAGGAAAGGTAGACATGGTACCACCCGAGTCTGGGGGAAAGGCGGTGCTCAGAGTAATTAAGTAAAAATTGTGCTTTCTATGTGATGGTGCTTTTCAAAAAAAAAAAAAAAAAAAAAAACCACTTAAATAGACAACTACCATCATGATCCATCCGCCCCCCCCCATTTGTCTTGTCTCTGGGTGGGAAATAGTAATAAGATTGAATTGTAGGGACGGGCCAATGGCGCTGCTGTTCTCCCGTTCCAAGTTTGCGGGAAGCTTTAGGCTCAGCCAATGATGGCAGCCAACTCTTCCTTTGTCGTATGTCTATCTCCAACATGGCATCTGGGATCCCCTCTCCACATCTCCGCTAACAAGCACGCGAGAAGATGCTTGCAGCATGGAAAATCCTCCCGCAATCCCAGCTGCATATTCAGTCCTAGGTTGCCGAACCATGGAGGTGACGCAAAGCCCGCAAGCCGCTCGGTACTACCATTTGCGGAGTCTCGGTTGGGATATGCATCAAGCGCGAAGCCGCCACAGGAACAGCTCCATGCGTCAAGATGCACCGCATAAGTCTTTGATACCTGCGGCGTATGCCGCTTACGCCGGGATGCAGTAAAAGCAGTGGACTGGACCGTGTACATGCATATCTGATCTTTGCCATCCATCGCTTGCCGGCCAGTGGGGAGGCAACTTGCAGGCGGCTCTTCTGCGGGCTCGGCTTCGAGGATGCCGGCATGAGACGTTGCCGCCTCTGGCGCCTTCTTCGCCCGGTCGGCTACTACTACCGAGAGACGGGTGACCAGGCCGCGATCCAGCAGATCGAGGGCCGGCAAAAGGAGGCTTGGGAAGATGACATGGAGCGTCACCAGTTGCTGTCGCCGATTGGCGGATGACGGCTCGCAGCTTGTTGGTCCGGCGGCACCGGCGATGCCGCTTGTAATGATAGCGTGGAGCGCCAGCGGGGGGGATGGCGGGATGAGGGCCTTGTATACTTGATGGTGAGATGGCAGACGTTGCTCTTCCATCTTTGTGTGTGTGTTTTTTTTTTTGTTGTCCTGCCTCTATAAGTTGCAAAAAAAAAAAATGCCCAAGTACTGCCGAGGCGGTGTTGCAACGTCCTCCCTCTACCCTTTGTACTCTCTACATGACGGCAAAAAAAAAAAAAAAAAAAAAAAAAAAGAGAAAAAAAAAAAGAGAGAGATGAAAGTGAAGAGAGAGAGAGAGAACAGCGACTCTAGTCCAGTGATATAGGAGGAGGCAGGTCACGAAATGAAATAGATTCTATTAGCCATGTTGAAGAAGTTTGTGCAAGGAAGGATGCCAAATTCTCCATATAACGAAAACGCTGTTTTTTACCTTGGGTATTCTTGGACACATTAGTCTATTTTAGGTAGCAATACTTTTTGTTGTTCGTTTTCGTAAACGCGGTGTGGTTCTTTCCTTACATTAGTAGTAGACGGGGTACATGCCCAGCTACATGTACCTTTGCTTAGTACTAGGTACCGTACCTAGTAGTAGTAGTACACAGTACAGAGGTAAGGTAGGAGGCAAGAATGAATTAGTGCTATAGTATATATCATGTATAAAAGGCGGGTAGTAAATATGAATGAATATATATATCTTATATAAATATACTCCGTACATCTCATATAAATATACACATCATATAAATAGCGGATAACGGATACCACCCCCCCCTTTTTTTTCTTCTTTTTTTTCTTGCAAAATCTATTCCCCCAAACCAACACAAAGTGTACTATTTTTTATATCATTACACAGGGGGGGGAAACATCTCGATTAAACCCACTCCTTAGGCTCCTTCAACACATCCACCAACCTCTGCTCCCTGCTCTTGGGCTCCGGCTCATGCATGTACTTCCAGCTTGCCGTCAATGGCAAGCTCATGAGAATGCTCTCGACCCGCGATCCGGGGGTGTTCAGTCCAAAGGCGGTTCCTCGGTCGTGGACCAGATTGAACTCGACATACTTGCCTCTACGAATCTGCTGCCACGCCTTCTCCTTTTCATCAAAGGGCATGTCCTTTCGCTTCTCGATTATGGGAACGTACGACGGCAGGAAAGACTTTAGGCAGTCCTGAATAAAGGCAAACGTGTTTTCCTGGTCGCGCTCTGCCTCGTCTAGATCGTCAAAGAAAATACCGCCCACGCCTCGGCACTCACCACGATGCTTGTTGTAAAAGTACTTGTCGCACCACTTCTTGAATCGAGGATAGTAAGTCTTGTCATGGGAATCGCACGCCGCCTTGATGGTCTTGTGGAAGTGGATGGCGTCCTCGTCGAAGAGGTACGAAGGCGTCAAGTCGCTGCCTCCGCCGAACCACCACGCCTGGGACGTGCCGTCCGGATTGGCGGTTTCGAAGTAGCGGTAATTCAGGTGCACGGTGGGGGCCATGGGGTTGGACGGATGAAGCACCATGCTCAGGCCAGCAGCGAAGAATTCCAGTGACTCGACGTTGGGGTCGAGGTTCCTGTGGTTTTCTCGCATCTTTGCAATGGCCGGCTTGGGGAGCGATCCGTAGACGACGCTGACGCCGACGCCGGCCTTCTCGAACACGTTACCCTCCTGTAGCACGCATGTTATACCGCCGCCGCCGTTTGGTCGCGTCCACTCGTCCTTGCGAAACTTGTTTCCGTCGATACGCTCGAGTTCCTTGACAATGATTTGTTGCTGCTCCTTGATGAATTTTTCCATCCGCAGACGCATGGGTGACTCGTCGTTGACACTAGCCTCTCTCTTCTTCTGCTCATCCTTCTCGGCAAGGGTTGTGACATCCAGCTTTGCGGGTTCTGCCATTGACTAGAGGAAAAAAAAAGAACGGAAAAAAAAAAAGAAAAGAAAGAAAGAGAGAGACGTGTTAGATGTGTATTATGAAGAAGCAACCTCCTCCCCAGGCCCAGTGCAACACACACTCACCAAGCTGTAGGCCAAGGGAGCAGTGATGCCAAGAGTGGCTGCTGCAAGCCAGATGGCAGCCGACGAAGGCGCTCCGAAGCCGGCGGGAGCTCGACGATTACCTGAAGCGGAAGAAGCCCATCGATTGAAAGCCAATTGGCCTCTCGGAGCCCTGGCCGAGCGCAGGCGGACCTGTGAGGCCACGCGCTGGGCATAGCGAGAAGCAGCCATGGGCGCGGCCATGGCGGGGCGCAGATGGGGGAAGATGGGAAGAAAAGAGCGGTTGAGACCAAGCGACGCAAGTCGGGTGTCGAGGGGAGGGAGCAGCTGGGTTTAATAGGACACGGCAACAACAGAGAGTAAGCCGGAGAAGGAGATTTTTTCTTCTTCTTCTTCTTCTTCTTCTTCTTCTTCTCCTTCTTCGTCTTTCCTTCTTTTCCGTTGAATTTGGGCAATTGGCCCCTCCGCTGATGGAGCCACCGGCTTCTTGGTGGCGTGTTCAGCGCCTTGATATCTTCCCACGCAAGCCGTGTGCTTGGTTAAAGAACGGAGTCTGGCTTGTCTGACGGTTCGTCGGCACAAGCTCGGCTCGGGAGGCAGAAACATTTCGCTGGTTTGACCGAGTGAGTGAGAGAGACGAGAGAAGCGCCAAAAAAAAACTTGTTTTCATTTGAGCATGCGGAATAACAGGGGGTCCTGAAAGTGCCGGATTTTAAACAATCGCGGCCAAGGGGCATGAATCGGTAGGAGTGTGCCAATGATGAAAAAGGGGTGTAATTATTACTCGTGCGCTATCAAAGTCGTTATTTGTCTGTTGTTTGTCTTTTTTTTTTTTTTTTTTTTTTTTTTTTGGTTTCTATTTGGCATGGACGTTTCTATAGGGGACCTGGACCTGTATTCTAGTACCTAATAGGGGGGCAAATAAGGTACCTACCAAGTGCTAACCCACTAAGGGGGGTACATACATATTCAGGGTGATTATGTACCTTATCTTTGGGTGAAATCTCGCTCCCAACATGAAGGCAAGGTTCACTCACCCGTCCTCGAACATTATTATACCTACCTTAACTATAATAAGGTACCATGTACGGAGTAACACCTTATTTAGTGCCTTAGTGCCTTTGTACCCAGTACGTACTAGTACTTATAGGCACCTGGTATTTAGGCATGTCTTGGCCGGGAGTTTTCCGCAATACTGCCAGGATGCCCGTATTCCGCGAGTTCGTTTCGGGTTGCCGGTACGGAGGGAGTATGTACCAAAGGTAAGGTAACTAACCTACTAAGGTACTAGTAAGGTGCCTAGGTACCCTTATGCTTTCACACCAAAAAGCCCAGCCCAAGTGAAAGAGCCCGAATACGGAGTACGGCGTCAAGCGAGCCTTCAACGCTCCGGCTCAGCTGGCCCAGGCAGGCTGAGAGGGCGCTCTCTTTGTACTCTGTACGGAGTGCGTGGCGGCAGCTCGCCACCAAGGCCGAGGTAGCGGTACAAAAAAAACAAGACAGGTGGTGGGAGCACGCCGGCAAACCCTGGCGATGCCCGAGCAGATCATGTGGTTCTTTTGGAGCGGCCCTGCCTAGGTACTTCTGCGTCGCATGTACTCTGTACAAAGATTTGACCTGCCCCTTGTGCTTGCGCGCTTTGTGCTTGTGGCTGTGCTGTGCTTGTGCTGTGTGCTGCGTTGTGCCGAGTGCACGCCTGCTGCCTCCTGCTTGTACATGGCCCGTGGCCCGTGGTACCGCCCCCGTACCCGTACCCTGTGCGTGAGTGAGTGATTCACCGCGTTCCGCATCCAGTCAAGTCAGCGCCACCGCCCCGCGCCACCCAAATATCGTCTCGGAACGGTCTGAGGGCTGTGTCATCAGCGAGCGTCACTGCCTGCAGCCTGCCTTTTGCCTTTTGCCTTTGCCTTGTTTCTTCTTTCTTTGCCTTGCCTTGCCTTGCCTTGCCTTGCCTTGCCTGGGCTGCCACCGCCTTCTGTCATTAGGCTAGTCCTACCTTACCCAAGTCATAAAGTCACTGGGTCACTCCCGCTGCCACGACACCCCTCTCCTCCACTCCGTCACCAGCAAAAGCTACTTCTACCGGCTACATCATCTCTGCATCCCTTAATTCCTCTTTTTCTTTTCTCTCTCTCTCTCTCCCCCCCCCCTTTTTCATCTCTCCGACATACTGCTTTTGAAGCCCTTTGCCGCTGCCAGTAGCATCACCGCTCCATCGCCCTATCGCCTTCTTTTTGATCGCCGTCGCCGTCGCGTGTCGCAGCTACGCTCCCCTACGATCGCCGATAACCCCCCCCCCCCCCCTTTTTTTATCTCACCTCGAGCAGCCTCATCGCCTCGCTGCCGTCAAGATGCGCAGCAAGTTCAAGGACGAGCATCCCTTTGAGAAGCGCAAGGCTGAGGCCGAGCGCATTCGACAAAAGTATTCCGATCGCATCCCAGTAAGTTGGCAGCCGGCTGCTCCTCTCTCCTCTCTCGTCTTTCTCCCCTTGTCTCCCTTTCCGACCGGGCCACTACTCCTCACGCACTCGTGCCTTGTGGGCTACCTGGCTAACGCGGTCTCCTTTTTTCTACCACAGGTCATCTGCGAAAAGGTCGAGAAGAGCGACATCGCCACCATCGACAAGAAGAAGTACTTGGTCCCTGCGGACCTGACTGTAGGCCAGTTCGTCTACGTCATCCGCAAGAGGATCAAGCTTTCTCCCGAAAAGGCCATCTTCATCTTCGTAGATGAGGTCCTACCTCCTACTGCTGCCCTCATGAGCAGCATCTACGAGGAACACAAGGACGAGGACGGGTATGAACGCCTTCCTATCCCATCTCCCTTCCCATGAGAACCGCGGGCCAACTGACATTTTTTTTTTTTGGTTTCATAGCTTTCTTTACATCACCTACTCTGGCGAGAACACCTTTGGTACCGCATAAACGCCGCTGCGATACGGGAGAGTCAGGTTTTCTGAGTCGATGTGGCTGATGCAGGCGTTCTGGTCGTTGGGCTTTTATACTCTTTTCTGAGGGGGGAATATTGGAGCTTTTGTGATATTACGAATTCTTTTATTATCAAACAGAAGAGTTGAGATGAAGCAGATGCTCAAGGCATCTCATCTCCGTGTTTTTCTTTGTCACGAGCCTTAATCTTTTGGTAGAGAATGATTTGTGACATGGCAAAGGGGGCGGGGGGTTGCCTTTCAAGTGACATTCACATGCAGGCGGCCCAAGACAAACTCAAACTGTATGGATCGTCTTTAGCCTCTCGTACGCGCGACTGTTGCTGCCAAACCTTTTTGCTATTTTTCTCGTCCACAATTCACCATTTGCTGCAGAGGGGAGCTCTCGGCACAAGAAAGACGTTTTTATTATATACTATATGCATGCATAAAAATGCGCAGCGCGTAGCGGTTGCCGTGGTATGTACGTACGCCCTATCCAAAACAATCCCAGGGTAAAAAAAAAAAAAAAGAATGCGTTCGCTGTTGCCCCCTTTTTTCTCCATCAACAGTCGTCGTCATCCATCATCAAACTTTCTCGATGCGCGACTCGACAATCCCGTCATACTGGTTCATCACCTTTTCGTCGATCGACTCGTGGAACACGTCGACCTTTGTGGAATCAAACTTGCGCGCGCTGATTTTCTTCTCGAACAAGACGTCAAGCTCGGCAAACGTTCGTCCACGTGGTTCGGGTAGTCGGAAGTAGGTGTACACGATGCAAAGGAAGCAGATTCCACCCTACAGCAAAAATAAAAATAAAAGATGACATGGTTAGTCTACACGAACCAAAAAAAAAAAAAACCCCATTTTTGCTTCCTTATCCAGCGGCCAGGGGAATCGTTCTTACCCAAAAGAATCCAGTATAGTTGCTCCAGTTCCAAGCCGTAGGGTTCAGCATATATGGCGTCAGGACATTGGTGATGATGCCGACGATGTTGCTGCGCGAAAAGAAAGTCAACAATCCGACCCCCGAGAGACAAGAGGGAAAAAAGAAAAGAAAAGAAAGAAAAGAAAAGAAAAGAAAAGAAACAATGGGACCTACTAGAGATTTCGAGCCAGCACGACAGTCTTGATTTGCAGCCGGCGCGATGAAAGCTCGCCGACGAGGGAGTAACACACGGTGCCGACGGTAAGCTGGTAAAAGAGGGCCCACACGACCATGATGCTTCCGGTGGCGAGGGAGCCCTCTCTCCTGTGCGCCTCTGGGACCAGGCCCAAGAAGCCCAGGACGAAGAGCATGCTGCACAGGCCACAGAGGCCATACAGATAGAGAGAGCGGCGGCCGATGCCCATGGTCATCAAGCCCCACGCGCCAAAGACGCCGGCCATGTTGATGGCGTACTGGCCCAGGGCGAACGAGTACGAGTCTCTGGTGGACAGGCCGGCTTGCTGGAGGAAGTAGGTGGAGTAGTTGGAGAAGGCGTTGCCGCTCAGGTTCTGAATGGCCCAGGTCATGCACACAATCTCCGTGCGGCGCAGGTCAACGCCTTTGAAGCAGTCCCAGTAGGTAGCGCCGGCCGTCATCTTCTCCTCGAGCGCGGTCGTGTGGACCATCATGGCCACGGTCTCGTCGGCGTTGAAGTCGGTCTCGCGGTTCAGGCTGGTCAGGCGGAGCAGGGCCTCCTTGGCTTCCTGAGCCTTGCCCCGGCGGACGAGCCACCAGGGGGATTCCGGGGCGAAGAAGATGGCGACGAAGAGCGGGAGCGGCCACATCCACTGCAGGCCGTAAGGGATGCGGTAGGCCCACTGGTCGTTGCGCTTCAACATGGCATAGATGACCCCGATCCCAATCTCTTGTCCGAGGCCCCAGCAGAAGTTGACGTAGGTGGTGAGGTAGCCTCGCAAGGCCACGGGGCAGACTTCGGAAGCGTAGGTGACGGTGATGGTCTGGAAGATGCCCCAAGGGATGCCACACAGGATCTCGGCGGCAAGCAGCGTCTGGACATTGGGCGCGGTGAAGAAAATGGCCGTGAAGGCAGCGACCAAGACGAGACAGCCCATGACCGTTTTCCTGTACCCGAACCTCTCCGAGACAAAGCCGTTGATGAAGAGACCGATGATTTCGCCGACGGTGGCGCCCTGTTTTTGGCCAAACCCTTTTAGCTCTCTATTTCATTTCCAGGGGAGGCGAATCGTGGCCAACCCAGAGGAGGGAGACAGCTGTAGATGGTAAAGAGCGGGAGGAACCTACGTTGCTCAAGCCAGACTGCCATCTGGCCGGTACCTGGTATGTGCCGTCCGGGAACAGCTCACCGTATTTCTCATTGAACTGAGGAAACGCATCTTAAGTTTGTGCGCACAGCTCGTTAGCCCGGGCACGCAAATCTCTAAGGGGAAGCGCTCACTCATTTGGGAGCTGCTGAAGGAGGAAGGGGGGGAGGAGAGGAGAGTCTTACAGAAGTTGTTCACCAAGCTGATGTCGTATCCTTCCATGACTATGCAAGTAGAGATGATCATACTCCATGCAATGGCCTTGGGATACAGCTTGATACCCTGCAGCAGAGTCATTGACTGCTCTTTAGCGGCCGCCGCTCTGGCACTCTCGATCACCATGCGGCGACCCTTGGAAAACTCGTCGTCCCCATCGCCGTCGACGTCGACGACCGCGGTTGTGGCGGCATCCTTGGACGCCTGAATGTCGACGCCATCTCCATGAGGAGAGATGGTCTCCCTCTCCGCAGCAGGCGAAGCCATGGTTAGATGGACGGCAACTGCTTGTAGAGACAAGAGGAGTTGTGAAGATTTGAAGACAAAAGGGAAGAAAAGAGGCACGGGGCAACGGGGTGTTTAGAAGAAGAACATACGGACGGCGCTTTGGTGTATCAACACTCTCCGAAGGGACGTTTGATTAAAAGAAAACAAAGACTCTTAAAAAATAAAAGGGCCAAGGGTCGAGAAGAGAGGGTTGGAGTTAGGATGAGAGGATGAGAGAAGAGACGATATATAGTAATTAAATGAGCGGAGAAGGAAAGGAAAGGAAAAAAAAAAAAAAAAAAAAAAAAAAAGTCTCCCCAAAAGGTTGAGGTCGAGAGATGCAATGGGAAGCCGGGGGGGGGGGTCAATTCATGGAACGGGTCCAAATAAGCCGGAGCCCTCTGGTGTATGCCGTCGATCCAATGACGCTCTTCCGTTTCTCTGGAGCCCTCGATGAAAGAGGTGGGTTTATGGAACAATTTCTACGATATATGTAGCTAGAGCGCAAAAAAAAAAAAAAAAAAAAAAAAAAAAAAAGAGAGGCGACGAATGAAATCTCGCTGCAAACAAGGGTTGTTCATCCTGCCTCCCCCTCGACTGGGCTCACCATTGTGCGACCGCAAAGGAGAGAAGAGAGGGCAAAAAAAAAAAAAAGGAAGAAGAGAAAAAAAAAAAAACCCTTGTTTCGCTTGCTCATGTTCTCTCGGCTGGGGATTTTGAGCAACAACTGGCGATAACTTGCCATGCCCGGGAGCGGCTCATGGCGGCGGAGGAGCCCGTCACCCGCACAAGCTGGGAAACACGCGCGACCTGTCTAGCCTTGGCCTAGCAAGAAGCAGCAGCAGCCAAACCGGGAGATATTGGATGAACCAAAGCGATACCCAACAGAAACCTTTAAACCTTTCCCACACACCCCTTGTTGTCTTGGGTGATGAGGGCTGTTTTCCCCTGGCTCCAAGGGTCCACCGCTTTGGGGGCATCAAGAATGGGTGTGATTTTGCTCTTCTTCTTTTTTTTTTTTTTAATTCTTTGGCATCGCCACGGGTCCCCCCCATGGTGGCCGCTGGAGTAAACCCTGTAACCAGACACGGAGGAGGAGGAGAGCCAGGCAAGTTGGCACACAATTCTCCAACCTCGACAAAGACGACTGGCCTGCTTGAGATGCCCAAAATCCTTTCAAAACACAGACAGCCCCCCCCCCCCCCCCCCCTTCGTCAGCTCGGAGGCCTTCTTTGTGTGTCTTCATTGGCAACTAATCCGTAGATTGGCCAAACTGCAACGTAGGAGCTGGACAGTCCGTTACATAACACGCGTCAAGAAAAACAAGACGCCGGAGCCCACTGGTGGTCCCGTGGCCGTCTGGATTTGTGAGTGGACAGGCCGCTTCGCAGAAGGGCTGACGGGGTTCGCAGGGCACACGGCCCCTTTGGGGACGGGCCAATAACCGGCGCGGCGATTCTGCCATCGAGGCAACTTGGTCGTCGCGCTGTGCCGGCCAAACCCCACGGGGTAGGATCGTGATGCGGGGGGAGAGGCGCGGCGCGCTAAATAGATCGCAACTGTGCCCCATCTGCTTATCCGAATCTCGCATGCCGGGGAAGCCTGCGTCGTCCGCCCTCCCCGTCGCTTTCACCTGCGGCTGTATTGGCGATGCCCAGGTCATCCAGCTTTTTGGTGTCGTGGGCCACACAAAAAGGCAACCCGGCCCACTTGTCGTTGTCGGCGGCGCTAGCCCGGAGAGGCGCGAAAGCGACGGGGGCCTGGCTCGCCGCGGATTACCCGTTTTGGGGGGGGGGGGGGGGGCAATTTTGACCCCTTTGTGTGGACCATTGCGTCTCAAAAAGAACTTGAAGTAACGAACGTACTAGGTACCTTACATAGTACGTACCTAAGTACTGATACCTTAGTTCCTACTACCTAAGGTAGTAGGTAAGTTGATTAATCGCCTTGTCTATAATTTGTGTCTTCGACTGCGGTTTCCAATCCCGGGACGGGACGGACAAGCAGCCGCATGATATGAAAACAAGAAATCTTTTGCCAATTTAGTGATGGTGACTCTACTTCCCGGCAACAGCAGGTGCTCGATTCACTTCCGTCGTCGTTATTTGTTCAAACAGTAACTCCGTGCTCGGACGCTTCGCCTGCTAGAAGCCATGGAAGACGGAAATGGGGCTTCGCGTTCTCGCTAAGCCGCACCGGCAATACGTTTGCCCGCCAGCCGCTTGCTCTTTTTTCGGAGGGCCATCGGAGAGCTTCGGTAGAGCCCTTGTCCGAAAATTAAGCATTTGCGAATGGGCTCACTAACTCAACAAACCAGATCGAACTAATAAGATCCAACTAAAAAAAAAAACATGTTAAAATTAAAGTTTGAAATAAAAAATAAAATTGAATAACGAATTAATTTTTTTTTAAAAAAAGACGCAAATCACGTCAGAGAGCAAGGCGGCGCAGGGCCGGAATACGGGCTCTCGTAAACCCCAAAAATCCCGAATCAACGCATCTGATAACACGCAGCCTTGAATTTTTTTTTTTTTTTTTTTTGCCGTCTCTCCCTGTCGTCCGAAAGTCACTAAACCAACACCAGCATGCGACCCACCTGATTTTTTGCTCACGGCCAGCGATCTCGAGCGGAATCGAACCATCTGCTCCGGAATCTGACTGTAACCTGGTCTTCTTGTCTTACTATCATCACCGCTTGGCCTTGCTTTGACTGACGAGCTTTCGGATCTTCGTCCGACTTGCCTGGGAGACTCAATCGCCCTCTGTATTTCATCCCGCTTCTCTCGCGGACCCCGGAGGTGCTTTTTTTGCTTCTTCTTCTTCTTCTTCTTCTTTTTTTTTTTTTCTGGCTCTCCATTTCCCCCTCTTCCAACACCCCCCCGCTGCTGCTCTTCCGCTGCCTTTCAAGGAACAAGACAAAAAAAAAACCATGTTGTCCACGCTCCGAGTTGCTAGCAGGCGAGCTGCTTTGCGACCTGCAACCTTGAACCTCGCTAGTCGTGCTGCTCTGTCTGCCTGGGTCAACGTGCCCCAGGGCCCCCCCGTGAGTTGAGAACAAAGACTGGCGTTGTTTGTGGTCATCCTTGCTGACGATTGGACATAGGATGTAAGTCGAAAGAGTCACTGCCTGAATCCTTCATTCAGCCTTTTCGCGCTGCTGGAGGTCGATATATATTTAAAAACAGAGTGTTCCAATCACAACAACCGGATACGCTGACACAACAACTCCTTGTTTAATAACAATCATGATAAAAAAAAATAGGCTATTCTTGGTGCGGCCACCCTTCGTTGGGATCTGTCTCTTGTGCGACAGATCCATGCACAAACTGATTTCTGATCATGTTTGGCTGACCATCCATCTCCTTCCAGGCATTACCGAAGCTTTCAAGGCCGACAAGTTCGAGAAGAAGATCAACCTTGGTACGACGCCCTTTCGCCCCTTTGCCCTTTGGAGCGGCTTGCCAGGAGATCTTGCCCCATTTTACCGTCTCTTTTCTGCTCTCCCCGTCTGTGATTGGCGACAGCGCCGGCTAAACATAATCGTCGTATTGTCTTAGGTGTCGGCGCATACCGTGATGATGCTGGCAAGCCCTTTGTCCTCCCCTCGGTCCGCGAGGCTGAGAAGAAGATCATCGATGAGAAGCTGAACAAGGAGTACGCCGGCATCACCGGCGTTCCCGAGTTCCCACCTTTGGCCGCCAAGCTGGCCTACGGACCTAACCCCGCCGTCCTCGACCGTGTTGCTATTTCTCAGACCATCTCCGGCACTGGTGCTCTGCGCCTCGGCGCTGCTTTCCTCCAGCGCTGGTACTCCGGCGACAAGAAGATCTTCATCCCCAACCCTTCTTGGGCCAACCACAAGGCCGTCTTCAGCGATGCCGGCCTCAAGGTCGAGACCTACCGTTACTACAACAAGGACACCATTGGCCTTGACTTTGACGGCCTGATTGCCGATCTCAAGGCTGCTCCCCTGGCCAGCGTCTTCTTGTTCCACGCCTGTGCTCACAACCCCACCGGCGTCGACCCCACCCCTGAGCAGTGGAAGGAGATCTCCAAGGTCGTCAAGGAGCAGAGCCACTTTGCCTTCTTCGACATGGCCTACCAGGGATTTGCCAGCGGCGACACCGACAGGGACGCTTTTGCCGTTCGCTACTTTGTCGAGCAGGGCCACGACATCGCCCTCTGCCAGTCGTTTGCCAAGAACATGGTGAGCGTGAAATCCGACTCTCCGTGACTCCTCTCTCACCTGCATACCCATGTATACCGAGAGGGCCGTGCGCAGGCTCATTGCGAAAGCTTGAACTAATTGCTGTTTCTGTTCTGCAAATAGGGTCTCTACGGAGAGCGTGTTGGCGCCTTCTCCCTGACTACCGCCGACGCTGCCGAGAAGAAGCGCGTTGACTCACAGCTCAAGATCCTCATTCGACCCTTGTACTCCAACCCCCCCATCCACGGCGCCCGCATTGCCTCGGAGGTCCTTGGCAACCCCAAGCTGTACAACCAGTGGCTTGGCGAGGTCAAGGAAATGGCTGACCGAATCATCACCATGCGTGCCCTGCTCAAGGAGAATCTCGAGAATCTCGGCTCCAAGCACGACTGGTCCCACATCACCAACCAGATTGGCATGTTCGCATACACCGGCTTGAATGCCGAGGAGATGGACAAGCTGGCCAAGGAGTACTCCGTCTATGCCACCAAGGACGGCCGTATCTCTGTTGCCGGCATTACCACTGGCAACGTTGGCCGACTAGCCGAGGCCATCTTCAAGGTGAAGGGTTAAGAGAGACGAGGAAAAGAAAATTGGGAGAACCATCCAAATGGTTGTTCTTTTTTTTTTTTTTAATATATAAAAAGCGAGAGGCACTTTGCTCCATCAGGATTTAGGCGAACCAAAGAAGAAAGAAAAATCTCGGGCGTTGTTTGATTGCCAAATCACTTTTTGTGTAATAGTCATTGTAACAATATCATGAAGGAACGTCTGTGATGACCACCTTGTACGCGCTCGTGAAGGTTCGTGTTGCAAAGTAGAACGCGCACGCCATGTGCAAAGTCGAGCGAAGATGGAAGGGATTGAGGCTCTTCTCGTCGCCAATCATGAAAGCGGTAATCGGTCCATGTTTCTCTTGGCATCTTCCACACGCTTCCCCACATCGTTGTACACTCTGGGAACGTCTTTGGGTGCACTCTCTTCCTCTTCATCTTCTGCCATTTCGCCCTGAGAATACTCGCCGTGGGAATCGAGATCAGATTGCAGGTTCCGAACCCTCTCCGTGATCCGCACATTGGCGTCTTTCAGGTGGGTGACATAATGCTGCAGTGCGGATATGCTCTCCGGGGTGTACACCTCCTTCCTGAGCCTCCACATGACTTGCTCGGCCTGCTTCTCGGCGCGCTGCGCCTCGAGAGAGATGTCCGAGGCACGAAGCTCCAAACTACGAGCAATGACGCCGTGCTTGGCTTCTAGAGACCGCACAAGGCAGGTGAGACATTCCGAAAAGGTTTGAAGGAGATTTGTGAGAGATGTGATGGTCCGTATACGGGCTGCCTTTAAAGCCTCTTCGGCGGCGGCGAGGCCAGCGTTGAGATTCGCAAAGTCCTTTGGTAAGGAGGCTATGTGGCGGTGTAGGTAAGAAGGGTTCGCGGCGGGATGGGCGAAGCGGGCGAGGCCGAGAGCAGAGGCATGGAGGTTGGATGAAATCAGGTCTGCGAGATCAGGCAAGAGGGCTTCAAAGTCCGACAACGGCGGGCTCGACAGCAGCAGGGCGACTGAGTCGTGAGGGAGAGTGTCTACGGCGTCGAGGAACGGAGGGAGGACGAGGACGAGGTCGAGCAGCGCTTCCGGCGTGGATTCTGCCGAGGACTGGGCTTGCTTCTGTTGGAGACGCTCGCTTGCTCGGGATAGCCTCGTCGAGGCTGACGATGGCGGCTTAGGCTCGGGAGGCGCGGAGGTTGCGATGGCGCGTTCCAAGAGGTAGTGCTTTGCTGCCTTTTGGCGATGCTTTTCTAGACCCTAAAAAAAGGGGGGGGGGATTTGTAAATACCAAGAAAGCAAAGAAGAAAGGAAGGGGAAAAAAAAAACAATTAAGAAATAAAAGAATACAAAAACAAAGAGAAAATAAGATGTAGTAAATAAGTCATAAAAAATAATAATAATTACAAAACAGATGGGGGGGGGGGGGGGGGGAGGAGGGGGGGAGGAGAGCCCTGCCGTCTCATCGCGCACCTTTTGCACCGCAGCTCGATCTTTGGCCTCGACATCCTCCTTTGTAGAGCCATCCGGGTTCAGGATGGCCGTGGTTATGATGCGATAGAGCTTTGCGAATTCCGGGTTGCTCTGCAGGACCTTTTGCTCAACGGGAGGGAACATGATGCCCTCTCTCTCTCTCTCTCTCTCTCCACCAATTGAGCCCAAAAAAAAAAAAAAAAGGCGTCTCAATCAATAGATTTTACTGGCTATTCGCAATGAAAAGATTTGTGTTTCCCAATAAAACTTTTTTTCTTCTTTTTCTTCTTCTTCTTTCCTTCCTTCCTTCTCGCTTCGAGGCACCACCACCACCACCACCATAAAGGCGTTTTTACTGCCAGGTGTGCCCGAAGCCTCTTTGGACGCCCGATTTTCGCGAAAGCGCCGCGGGGTCTCGTGACTTTTTGTGCTTCCGTGCCGGGCTCCCCCTCCCCCTCCCCTCCGCGGCCCGGGTACCGAATCGGAGCGGATCATTAAATGTTGCGCCCTCTCACAATTGCTTGCACCAACTCCAAAACAAGGGCGATCCAAAAAAAATTGTCAACTGGGGATCGAGGGTTTTCAAGGTTTGATTTTCCAAAAGGTGCACGACGCCTCAAGCATTGTTTGCTGTTAAAAAAAAAAAATTCCCCAATTGCACCTTCAACACCGGGGCAACGAAAAAGGAAAAAGGAGGGGGGGGGGAAAGAACTCCACGGCACGGGGGGCATCATGCCGCCAGCATTGCCCTCATCGGCTCGGCCTCTCTTGGCCTTTACGTCTTCGGCATCGAGATCCGCCTCTCGCATCTCCTCGGCATGCTCCTCTTCGACGTCGCCAACCGTCCGGGCAGCCTTCTCCACCACCTTGCCCCGGCCCACGAAGACGGTCAAGCCGCACCGTCTTCCGAGCGACTTTATCCCCCCATACCCATACGGCGAGCGCCGCGTCTATAAGCAATCCAACAATGGCCTCTACGGTAGCGCCCGCATCCGCTTCGGCAACAACGTCGCCGAAAAGCACAACAACAAGTCTCGCCGCTTCTGGCGCCCCAACGTCCACGTCAAGACGTTTCTCGTCCCTGCTCTCGGCGCCCGCGTAAAGACCCGCCTCACGTTGCGTGTTCTCAAGACCATCCGCCGCGAGGGCGGCATCGAAAACTACCTTCTCAAGAGCAAGCCTGCTCGCCTCAAGGAGCTGGGCCCCGGAGGATGGAACCTGCGCTGGCTGCTTATGCAGAGCCAGGCCGTGCAGCGGCGTTTCAACGACGAGCGAGTTGCGCTGGGGTTGGAGCCAAGGGAGCTGGAGGACAGGGATGACATGATACAGTACGCGCTCGATTACGCCACCCCGGGACCTCTGAGCTTGCGGAGCCAAGCTACATTGGCCGAGATGAGAGCCGCCTTGGACGAGACTTTTGTCTTGGGCGATGAGGATCTGTCTGATCTGGAGGGCATCCAGGAGCTGTCCGACGAAGAGGAGGAGCTGCTGTTGCGGCAACTAGACAACGATGAGGAAGCGTCAAGGACGAGAAGCACCAAAGCGGAAAAGCCAGGCGCTGAAGTGTGATGAATCAATCTCTTGTCTTCTTTCTTTCTTTCTTTCCTTTACTTTTTTTTTTTTTTTTCATTTTTTTAAAAAAATTTCTGTACATCATTCATTGTATGTAACCATCATGTAGAATAAACCCAGCCATGCCGGAGCAACCACAAAAAAGACGAAAAGAAAAAAAAATCGAAATCGAAACGCCACCTGATATCCTGAAGGGAAAAAAAAAGAAAAAAAAAAGAAAAAAAAAAGAAAAAAAAAAGAAAGAAAAAAAAAAGAAAGAAAAAGAAAGAAAAACCCGCAACAAAGCTTTTTACGCCATCACTACACCATGCTGAAGAAAAATCCTCAAATCCAACTTATTTCTTGTTCCCTTTGCTTTCTTTTCTTTCTTTCTTTTTTTTTCTTTTAAAACCGAAGGTCCCAGCCAATCTTGGGACCCAGCCTGGGCAATTCCTCCGCCACACTCTGCACATCCTTGTCTCCTCTGCCGCTCAGGCAGATGACCAGGTCCTCGCCCTTCTTCATCGTCTTGGCCAGCTCAATAGCTCCGTAAATTCCATGGGCCGACTCCAGAGCGGGGATGATGCCCTCCAGCTGGCTTAGAAGCTTGAAGCCGGTGAGCGCCTCCGCATCGGTCGCGGCAATGAACTTGGCTCGCTCAGCGTCCTTCCAAGAGCTCAATTCAGGGCCGACACCGGGGTAGTCGAGGCCAGCAGAGACGGAGTGCGTCTCAACGATCTGGCCGTTCTTGTCCTGGAGTACGTACGTTCGGACTCCGTGGAGAACACCCTTTGATCCGCCAGTAAGGGTAGCGCTGTGCCTCGCCGTGTCGACGCCGTCACCACCGGCCTCAACGCCCAGAAGTTTGACTGAAGGGTCGTTGGCAAATGGGTAGAACATGCCGACGGCGTTGCTGCCTCCACCTACGCACGCGACAACGGCGTCGGGAAGCTTGCCTCGCATCTCCTGCATCTGCTTCTTTGTCTCATTGCCGATTACGGATTGGAACGTCCTGACAATGGTAGGGTAGGGGTGCGGTCCAATGGCAGAACCGATAATGTAGTGGGTCGTGTCGAGGTCGACGACCCAGGCACGGAGGGCCTCGTTGACGGCATCTCGGAGAGTCTTGCTCCCGGCTTCGACAGCCACAACCTTGGCGCCAAGAAGCCTCATTCTGAAGACGTTGAGGGCCTGTCGGCGAACATCCTCCTGTTCAACATGGTCAGCTGCGGGGGGGTCTTTCCGTTGATCCCAACTCGTCATCAGAGAGGGGGGGTGGTTTAGGTTTCTTACTGCTCCCATGTAAACTGTGCATTCCATGCCGAATTTGGCGCACACAGTGGCAGTGGCAACGCCGTGCTGGCCTGCTCCAGTCTCGGCAATGATCTTGGTCTTTCCCAGCCGCTTAGCCAGAAGAAGCTGGCCAAGCGCGTTGTTGATCTTGTGGCTGCCGGTGTGGTTCAGGTCCTCTCGCTTGAGCCAGATGTTGGCGCCGCCGCAGTGTTCCGTAAGGCGATCTGCCAAGTGCAGGCGGGATGGGCGTCCCATGTAGTCGTAGTACGATCGGTACTCCTCCCAGAACGAAGCATCATCCTTGATCTTATTGAAGCCCTCCTCGAGCTCGGACAAGCAGTCCATCAAGCTCTCCGGGACGTACTGGCCACCAAACTCTCCGAACCTCTCGGGAATCTTGCCATGGAGAGCCGCTAGCTGGGCAACCAAAGCGCTATCTTGCTCTGCCGTGATGCGGTCCTCGTCCGTGACGACCGCATTGACGGAGACGGAGTCGGCGCTAGCGCCATGGTTACCGGGCGCATCCTGAACCAAGGCAACCTCTCCCGTGAGCACCGGCCGAGAATCGCGGCCGCAGAGGTAGGCGCAGTAGTTCTCAACATCGGCCTCGTGCTGGCCAGAGGCAGCCTTCTGGATGGTGGTGATGATCTGGCTGCCGACCACGACACCATCGGCGATGGCGGCAACGCTCTGGAAGTGCTCGTGTGTGCTAACACCGAAGCCGACAGCCGCCGGCTTGTTGCCGCTGTATTTCTTGACCCGACTGAGGAGCTCGGGGAGGTGTGTGTTGAGAGTGCCGGTGGCGCCGGTGACACCCTGTCTTGAGACAACATAGATGAACGAATCTGCCAGCTGGCATAGAATCTTCATGCGGGTATCTGATGTTGCAGGAGCAATCAAGGGGACGTATGAAAGGCTAGTATAACATATGCCCCGAGGCTGATTTTAGTACATATTCCAACGAGCGTACATATGTATATATATATATATATATATATATATAAAAACTCACCGGCCCTTGGTGCAGAGCTTACGAAACGAAACCGCCTCTTCGGGGGGCAAGTCGACGACAATGAAGCCATTGATGCCGGAGCCCTGGCAATCCTCGAGCAGGCGTTCCTCTCCGTAGCTAAGAAGAGGGTTGTAGTAACCCATGAGCATGACCGGAGCCTTCAAGCCACGGGACCTAGCCTCCTTGACCATGCCCAGCGTAGACTCGATGCTAACGCCATTCTGCAGCGCAATCTGCATCACATGAAAACGTCAGAACTTCAATGGTTTTTTTTTTTTTTGTTTTCTTCTAATTTCGTCTCGCTCTCCGTACCGTGTTTGCCGTTTGAATAGTCGGTCCGTCGGCAATGGGATCCGTGAAAGGGGCACCGAGCTCAATGACATCTGTTCATACACAACGAACCCCCCCCCCCCCTTTGTCAAAGTGCCATTAGCATAGCTCCGATTCATCGACCTTGCGGGTAGGAACTGACCGGCCCCTCCCTTCTCCATAGCCAGCAAGATGCCAGGCGTGTCTTCAGGCCGTGGGTATCCCGCAGTCACATATGTGACCAGCGCCGGCTACAGGTTTGGATATCACAAAAAAAAATGTCAGCAAACCTCGCGGAACGCCCTTTGGAACGCCCTTGGGAGGGGGGACCTCCAAAAAGAAAACGAATACTGACCCGGTTCTGCGCCTTGCAGCGTTGAAAGGTCTGCTTGATGGCGTCCATGGTGTCTCTTTTTTGAGGGGTTTTTTTTTTTTGTTTTTTTGTTTTTCCTTTTCTTTTCGCTTCCAACGGCCAATTCACACGGGATAAGAAAAATAAAATTTGTTATATCAGAGTTTGATATCGGGGTCAGTGGCAAAGAGGCGGAACGAGAGACTTGTGGGCGTTTTTCAATCAATTCTGAATGCCCGGCACCGATTCCGGAAGAATGCGGTCCGCAAGGGGGGGCCTCTGCTAGCGGCACCTGCATAAATAGCCCGCGTCGCCTCGCCTCCCGCAGCTGCAGCCCAGACCCGCCAGGCCCGGACTTGCCCAATGAGGAAAAAAAAAATATGTTCGGCAAAAACCAACCCTGCGAGAATGTCCGCGTTCTGCCCCAGGTTTTTTTTTTTTTGAAGCCGCATTGCATGAGATGCGATGCAATCAATTTTACGGAGTATGTACGTGGTGCGTGCTGCCGGGTACGGAGTATATGCATCTGGCATTGCTCTTGCGCTCTCTGTATGGTTTTTTTTTTTCTTTTTTAAAAAAAAATATTATTATTGTTGTTGGTGATACAACATCAGCGCGGAGGTGCTTATTTAGTTAGGTTTTGCAGCTTTCTTAATCCCTAACAGCTGAAATTGAAATGGCGTACTCCGTAGAGTAGACCAAATCATGATACTGTAAAAAAAAATTAAAAAAAAAATTAAAAAATAAAAAGGAAAGAAAGAAAGAAGAAAGAAAGACAGAAAAAAAAAAGGAAAAACACCCCAAGATGCCCCGAGTCCGTCCCCTGAGACACCAACCTCTAAAAATGCTCCCTAGATGTTTGCTAATTTGCCAGTATTTTTCATTTATTTTTTATTTATTTATTTCTTTCTTTCTTTCTTTCTTCATTCTCTAGCCTGCAGAGCCAGCTCCAGCAAAGGCTATTTATTTATTATTCTAATTCCCTGCAATTCCTCATTTTCCATCCCCGTTGGCCCCCCCCCCCCCCCCAAGTCTCTCGAAACCAGCTGCATCAGAAGCCGGCCTTTTCACTGTAGCGGTCGTATGGATTGTTACTCCTCATGTTCCCCCTCGTTGGGCTCGCAGCATAGATGAATTTCTCGCCATCCGTGCCCCCTGCTGAGCTACCACCTCCTATGACGCTCGAGGAGGCCGCGGGCTCCCACGGAGGCGGCGGGTCCTGCGACCAAGAGCGCTCCGTGGGCGCGTTGGATTGCATTTGGTCCTGTGTTGGGTAGCGCAGGCCTCCCTCGGCACGGCCCCGTTCGTGAGTTGCCATCCCCGCAAGAGTCTGGACCGCGCCGATCAAGACGATAATCACATACACGAGAAAAATGGCGGTAGAGATGAGGGCTTCCTGTACCAGGTTGCCGTGAAGCCAGTCGGTGACGTGGCCAACGGCTCCGCTCACGTCATCGGCCGAAACGGACGAAGGGGAGGCCAAGAAGCTTTGTAGATCCGAGCCTCCAGACAGAGAACTATCCGCCCCCGCGCTGAAGGTGTCGTTGGGGAAGAGAGGCAGCTCAACGTGGGCGTGATCGTGAACCCATGTCAGCCCCTTTTGGACACTCTCAATCTTCAGCCCAACAACGCAATGCAGAACCGACTTGATGGGGCCCAAAAGAACGGTGCCGTTAAACGCGCTCTCTAAGCCCTCTTCCATCTTGTCGAGGAAAGTGTTGATTGTGTTGTTGACCGCTTCCGTCGCGTTGCTGACATAGCCCAGGAGATCGCGGTTGATGTCGTCGTTGAGGCCCGTAATGACCCCGTTGGCGCCGTCGGCCCAGGACTGAGAGACGTTCTGCAGGCTTTGGACGACATTGTCGGCAAACGCCCCGACCTGGCGGGCTACTTCAGGCGTCTCCTTCTGCACGGCCCGGAGGAGAATGTACTGGCATATGCAGGCGAGAAACCCGGATAGCGCCAGCGACAAGACGAACAAGGCAGCCGGCGAGGTGGCGTACGCGATGCACCAGCGGACGAGAATCTGTCGCTTCCCGTTCATCTTGGCCGCCAACCGAATGCCACACGTGGCGGTAAAGGGCCGAGAGGCGATGTAGACGACATCCATTGGGTCGCGCTGGTTCTCGGCAACGAGCTTGGCATGCTTCTTTTGCCGTCGCCATCGGCAAATCTCCAGCCACGCCATGGGAACCATGACGGCCGCCGCCAGTATGGAGAGGACGGCAATGAAGACCACTCGAGCCTTTGCCACGAGCCGGAACAGGTGGTCGAAGAAGCTGTTGAGCGAGTCGTTGTCGGAGCAGAATGTCAGCTGCTGCTTCTCAGCAAGAGGAAAGGCGGTCTTGTTGAACTCGTAGTTGGCGTAGCTCTCGTTCAGGGCATTGCGCAGGGCGTCGAAGGGGAGGGAGATGACGGATTCGGTCAGGTTCTGGACCTCCTCGAATGTGGGCAGATCTTGATTCAGCAGCTGAATGCCGCCGACGAAGCTGGTCGTGTTCAGCTCAAAGTCCTTGAGCGCGCTGATGGGTTTGGAAAAGTTGACTTTGGGGATATCCGCAATCAAGCTGCCAAAGACGGAGTTTTCGATGCCAGACGTGAGAGTTGTGATGCCCTTCTGCAGGGCGTTTGCGATTTTCTCAATGTCGCTTGCGGTGCCGTTGACAAGATTGTTGAATGCCTTTGTCGCGTCTGCGGTGACGTTGGCAGCCACATCGAGGCTTCCGTGTATCAGCGCCGTAACAAGGCAGGTGTATGTGGCCGTCAGGAAATTGATGTAGAAGATAATCATGCCCTGAACGCCGCTGATGACAAGGTCGAGCACCTCTACCATGCCATGGACGGACTTTTCCACGCCCAAGGCAACGAGGTCGTTGACTCCGAGAGAGAGGTAGTGGGGCATTGAAGCCATCGCGCTGCCTACCTCTTCGACCTTGGTACAGGCAGAAAGAGCCTTTGCCTCAGCATCTCCGATATTGTCTCGCAACTGGGCGATGAGGACGATGATGCGAGCGAGAAGGATGATTATGAGGACAGTCCACCGGTTGATCCATATCTGCGAGAGGCGAGACTGAAGGCTAAGATATGGCGTGATGGGGGGAGCCGTGTCTGCGCGCGGCTCTATGGATTGCTGCGGTATCGATGGGAAGAACGGATCGATTCGAAGAGTCTCTGGAACATGAGGGAACGGCGGCGAATTACCGACCACACGAGAAGAAGCCATGTCAAAAGGCAAAAGAATGCTTAAAAGAGCGCGGAATGCGTGATGCAGGCGAGAGACGACGAAGATGAGCTGTTGAAGGTGGTATAATGATGCTCAGACTATTTGTCACGGCCAGCCGTCAAGTCAAACACGGGAGAAATGGAGACAAATAAGAATGAAAAATGAAAAATGAAAATAAAACAAGATAAAATGATAGTACAAGGTAATAATTAGCAAAAAAAAAAAAAAGGAAAGGAAAAAGTTGAACGAGAGGGAGAGAACGAAGAGTCTCTAGAAGCTACTCATTATGAATGTTTATTGTTTTGAACAATGTTATATAGAAAAGAAGTGAGTTTGGTGCGGACAAAGACTGGACGGAACAATAGGGCGCAAGTACGACAATAATCAACTGCAAAGGGGGGCGCAGCGGCAAAAAGGTTGAAAACAAAAATAAAATAAAAAAGCGATGCGCAATGAGGCAAACCAACCGGGGAGGCGACAAGCCGAGCGCATATTCTCGCATACAGGCCAGCAAAACATGCAAAAAGAAATGCCGAACAGAGAGAGGTTCAAAATAGCAGCAGCCCGGAGGCCGTTCGATTCGACGAGAGAAGCTCTGCAAGCAAGAGAGCCGCGCGCGGGGGATCCGCCCAAGCGCTTGCGCGCCTATGCGTCTCGTCTGCATCAGCCAGTCAGAGCGGACGACGACGCCGCAACAGGCACCACTCCAGACTGTGTCCTGTCGCCAGGGCGGAGCCCCAGAGGCGCTTTTCGGTTCTTCCAAAAAGCCCCAGCAGTTTGTTTGTTTGTTTATTTGCCCGTTCGTTGCCCGCTTGGCTGCCCGTTTGTTGGCGCGCCGCCCCATCCATGAGCCAGCCCATCTGCATACAGTAGATTAGATGGCAGCAAAACGCGCGGAGGGACAAAAAAAACCCGGAGAGGGTCGTGCGTTGAATCTCGGCCAAACCCGAATCAAAGCTGCCCGCGCACCGAAAAAAAGGACCGGCATCGCAGCTCACGAGATGAAACCGTCTCCCGCGCGGCAGCAGCACAATTACGGGAGCGATTCGTATTCACTGGGGGGGGGGGGGGGGGGGAAGAAAGAAAGAAAGAAAGAAAGATAAAAAGAAAGATAAAAAGAGTGCTTTCCACCTGCCGTCACGCGGTGCTCTCACCATTTCCTCCATAAACGTATACCGAAACGGGTACGGAGCAGCATCATCAGGATACTCGCTGTTGCAATGTATGGTGTTGTGTGTGTGTGTGTGTGTGTTAGAGCTAAGAGATAGAAAGAGAGAGAGATACAGAGAGCGAAGGGCATAGAGGAGAGCTCCGGTCCAATCGATAGCCGCGCGCGATGGAGCTAGCTTTGCTAAATGTGGTCAAAAATCGTCCCTCGATATTGCACAATTCAACATCTCAACCTAAAAGAGAAGTGTAGAGGAGAGAGGGAGAAATGCCCTTTACTCTCTATCTACCCTGCATATATATATGTTGCTGGTATTTTTGACAACATCTGGCCCCTACCGCTACGCTCATGAATGAATATAACATAGTTATGCCCGCCACTTTAGCACATACGACCATATCTATTGGAGAAAACGGGATCCCGTCCGCTCTCCCAGCGTTAAGCCAATAAGAGGCAGATTAGTAGTCAGGTGGGTGACCACTGGCGAACACCGGCTGTTGTATGTTTTTTGCCTTTTTTTCTTCTTCTTCTTTATATAATTAGAAATTCCCTTTATAATACAGCTATTCTTGTTATTTAACCACATACGACCATATCTACTGGAAAACATAGGATCCCGTCCGCTCTCCCTGCATCAAGCCAGTAAGAGGCAGATTAGTAATCAGGTGGGTGACCACTGGTGAACACCGGCTGTTGTATGTTTTTTACCTTTTTTTTCCTTTATATCTAGATATCTGCAAGATGCCTTTATAGTGTAGGTATGCCTTCTATATAAGCACATACGACCACATTAATTAGAGAAAACGGGATCCCGTCAAGCTCTTTTCTTGAGTTTAATATTCTTTCATTTTTTGCCTCCCAAGAGTCTAAATTTAGAGTCACACGATTCCGTTTTTGGAGGACAATGAACACCGCGCTAAGAAATTTATCAACTGTCAAGTCACCTGACCCAACCCAAAAAACAGTGCTTATGACGACTGTTTTATACACGGCGGCAGTTCCCACCCCGACACCCACAGGCATGGCCAGCTATTTGGTTTACATGCCCTCTAGTGCGAGGGCCTACACTCATTAGGATAGCTTAGATAGTTGTTAGCATTGCAATAAGATTAGGATTACCTTAAACTACTCGCCATGTGGTAAGATTGCATCTTACCTGCTCTGTTAACATGAACTACAATCTGGTTTATTACCTTAAGATGCTACCCTATACTATCTAGTATAGCCCGGTTCATCACACATAGCAACAAAGATTGATCACTGCTTCAACCTGCTAGCTGGATGTAGTAGTATTTCCTGCTGGCGCCGTCCCACTGCGCGAACGTCGGGCCCTTAATTGCTAGGCGAGGTTGTGCCAGTGATGGTTGAGGAGGGAGTTTAACTTGGAGACGCGCAGCTTTCACGCAGGGCATAGTGTAGATTGCCTGGTGAGAAATGTAGGCGAGATACTTGCAGTCCTGTCCGAGGTCTTGGAATTGTTTGGGATTGCTGAGCTGAGCTGAGCTGAGCTGAGAGCAGTGTGGATAAAGGCCATATAGGCAGTAGAGGAGAGGACAGCGGCCTTGCTATACTGTCTGGCCAGCCCGAGTCGAATCGAGTTGAAGTCGCAGCAGCGCTGAGGGGCGGAGTTTCCCAGGGCACCCTTTTTTTTTATCACGATGGTTCGTCCACGACACTTGCACGGCCCGTGTCCTGGCTGGGTTAGTGTTAGTCAGGGGTGGCGCGGATCCCTGCGGTTGACGTGCGAGCGCTTCGAAACTAGTACTATATAGGCAGCTTGTGTGCACATATGACGATGCAAACAAACATCCCAGTATTCTTACTCGATCTTACAAGTTTATTGTAGTTTGAAAAGAAATTTGTATCTGTATGCCAAATGTAGAGGTTCTATTTCCTTAAAAACGGTGTAAAAAAACCAACATTATAAATACTTCACCAGGTCTCGAACCTAGGACGTCTTAAAAAAAGGTGGTGCCCATGTCTTCTCAAATTTACTTCCTTGACCATTGGATGTTACCACCGCCTAATAAAGGTGTGAAATTTACTACTAACCTAATATATATACTAATATGCCCAGCTCGCACTGCACGTCACATGACCTGTCGGCCAAACTGCCGCAGACTCTAGAGAAGGTAGCGCGCGATTGAGGCAGGCAATCAAAGATGTCGCGTGCCAGAGTCTTGCTTACAGCCTTTTTGATGCTTCGTCCCAACAGATTCACGCAGCGAGATTTGGTACGTGCATTTGTTTGCGCGGCTTGGTGAACCCGCGCCTTTGATTGATGGCACGTGACCCTAATGTGGCGGTGGGCGTGACACCGGTCCCGAACTCGACTGGTCAATGATGGAGCGATTCAACGATGGCTTCACACATGCGTGTCCAATGGGCTCGAGTTATATGAGGTAGTTGTCTTGTCTTCAATTATACTAAAAAGCGCAGAATTTAATATATGCCAAATAATAACTCATGGCTGTATATAATATAACTTGGGATATAGTAGAAAATGCTGGTCAGGCATAAAGATAAGGATGTAATAAAGAGATTGCCTTATTGCCCTCTAGCACTATTCTATACAGTTCCTGCCAGTTTCGCATGATGGGAAATAGCTAGAACTCGTTGGACTACCTTGCAAAGGCAGGTAGCTGGCGCGCAGGTTTCTTCTGTGTTAAGGGCAAGAGCCCCAAGAACCAACATTAAGAGGGAAGGCGCGCTAGATTAATAATAAAAATTAAGCACTATAAATTTTCTTTCTTAGCTCTTGTTTATTAATGTTTTCTTCTCTTCTTCTTTATGCATTTTTTTTTATTTTAGATATAAGATGCCTGGGGTTAAACCTAAGGGGAACATGTCTTCTTAAATAATATTTAGAACCTAAGCCTGCTTCTCTTACTTAGCATAGCTGCTTGTATTAAGAGGGCGTTTAATGTATCCTTTGGGCTTTATTTATTTTATATAGATTATTTTTAAAACATTATACTTAACTCTTAATCTAACAACCCTTTTTTTATTAAGTTCTAGGTCCTATACCTAGTCTTAAAGAAGAAACCTGCGAGCTGTTTAAATTATGCCAGGGCTTCTAGAGTGCTAGACTAGATGGAAATGAAATTAATGGCTGCGAAGCTGCTACTAGTAGCTGCGTTTCCTGTCTGCTCTCCCAGCGTTAAGCCAATAAAAGGCAGATTAATAGTCAGGTGGGTGACCACGGCTGTTATATGTTTTTTACCTTTTTTTTCCTTTACGTCTATCTACAAGATGCCCTTATAGTGTAGTTATGCCTGCCATTTCAGCACATACGACCACATCTATTGGAGAAAACGGGATCCCGTCCGCTCTCCCAGCGTTAAGCCAGTAAGAGGCAGATTAGTAGTCAGGTGGGTGACCACTGGCGAACACCGGCTGTTGTATGTTTTTTTACCTTTTTTTTTTTCCTTTATATCTATCTACAAGATGCCTTTTATAATGTAGTTATGTCTTATGTAATAAATCCAAGAACCACCCACTAGAACAGCACGTCTTGAAACAATCAAAAAATTTGGGTTTTCATCTGCAACGACTCAAAATAGGGTTGATGGGCCCTCGCTTGCAGCATCCGCACCCGAGAGGCGCCGGCGAGGCGTGAAGTTGGTTGGTCGGTGCTCTTCCTGTCCCAATGATACGTACTATTACTTAGGCCAGGCAGGTTTACTATATTGGCCGGCAGCAGCAGCCCAGCAAAATCCCAAATCCCAAATCTTTCATCAGCTCTTCTCATGCAAACAACCCGTCACTATGTCACAGCAACGATACGATGGGCTTCCATTACACTCCACACATAATGTGAGTGTTCCTTGGTATTTGAATTTGATATATGGGAATAGAGGGCTTGTTTAAAAGCCGTGCATTACATCATTTAAATCAGAGGCGTAGCGTTCGAGAACGCTTCACAATCATTCAGCCAGCCGGGTTAACCCCCCCCCCCCCCCCCTCCCCAACCACCCGGCCACAAATCATTAACCACCCTCCGCCAAAAAAAAATTATATTTTTTTCCCTTTTTTTTCTTTCAAACATCAACGTTCTTGTTAGCACCAACGACAACATCCTCAATCGTCTCGTCACTGAACTTCAGATCCTCCTCAATCGAGACGTGGTCCTTGATCTTGTAGAAGACGACGGGTGCGGCGAAAACAAGGGATCCGGCGAGGACACCCCAGGTGGCCGCAAACATGGTCATGTAGGGGGTGCGCAGACCGTCCAAACGCCAGAAAATGGCAGCACCGGCGGACTGGATGGACTTGTAGAAACCTATCATTACGCAGCCAGTCAGCAAACGCGCCGACGGGCACGGGGTGACGAGGGGGTGATCGCCGAGCAACTTACCAGCCATGTTGGCAGCCTTGCGGCCAGAGTTGGACAATGAACCCATCCACCAGTAGATGTTGGTCTGCCAGATGGCGTCGTAGAAGCCATAGAAGAAGTAGAGGAACATGGGGCCGAGGAAGAGCTTGCCGCCATCGGTCCAGTCAATCTTATGGGATTCGTAGTCGGGCTGCGAGACGACATCACGGGTGGGCTGCATCTTCTGCCAGGCATATCCACCACCCCAGATGGCAAAGGTGAGAATGAAGAGGAAGACAAAGGACGCCTTGGCACGAGTGCTGCGGCTAACGCCGGGATAGTCCAGGGCGTAGCCGTTGATGATGGCACCGATGATCTGGGCGAGCCAGTACAGCAGGTTGTTGAGCGCTCGGGTGCGGATGTTGAAGGCGGCGGCGTTCATGTCGTTGTTCTGGTAGGTGTAGAAGATGTTGGAGGCGAAGAACATGGGGAAGAGGAGGAGGATCCAGGGAGCGTTGTACAAAGTCTCCCAGAGACCCTTGAACTCGGTGGTCCACGAGGGGTTCTTCATCAGGACAATCTTGGTGCCGTCCTCGCGAATGACCTTGTTGGCGTCCAGAAGGAAGAATGAGAGGACCAAGCCGAGGAACATGAGGACGATGAAGGCAACATAGGTGCCATCGCTGACGGTGCCGCTGTGGCTGTGGATGTTCTGGGCCAAAGGAATCTACCAATAATAGCAAAAAAAAAAAAAAAAGAGTTAGCTTCAGGCGCCCGGAACGAAAAAGAAGAAGAAGAAAAAATAAATAATTTCCAACATGAAGTGAGATGGAATGGTGGAATGGAGAGAAGCAAGCGACAAGTGACCCTGCCACAGTTTCCCCAAATGGAGGCGCCGGGGGGATATGCCAGGGGCCAACGATAAAGGAATAAGATGCTTTAAAAAAAAAGAAAAAAGAAATAGAAAAGCCACGCACCAGAGCGCCAATGACGGCACCAAGGTTGAAAATGATCCAAAAGGTGGAGATGTAGCGACCCTTCTTGTCCTCGGAGGGATAAGACATCATGACAGCACCCTGAGCAGTCCAGAGAAGACCGGCGCACACGCCGAGGAAAGCGCCCGAGAAGATGACGAAGCCAATGTTCTGGTTGTGGTTGTAGCTGAGGAAAGACGAGGTGTAGATGCTGTACCCGAGACCACCGATGCCGAGCGTGAGGCGGAGACCGAGACGGTTGGCGAAGGTGCCGGAGAAGAAGCCGACGGCGGCGAAGGTGCTGTACAGGGCGACGCTGGCGTGGTCCTGGGCCGTGGGATCGACCTGGCCACCGCCTCCCAGACCGCTCAGGGAGTTGTACGTGCCAGGGCAGAGGAAGCACACGAGGGCGACCAGCAGCAGCTGGACTTTGGGCGAGGCATAGTAGAATTCTTTTCCAAAGATCTTGTAGCCCTTGTAAATCCAGCCGGCGGGCCGGTCAACGAACTGGCCGCCGTTCTGGGCAGCGGCGTAGGAGTCGACGGGAGCGATGTCCGCGCCGCCGTCCGAGGCACGCTTCTCGTCATCAGCCATGGTGAAGAAAGTTGGGCTCGGCTGGTTATTTTCCTTATTGCTATGGACCGAGGGGGGGAGGGTAGCCTAAACAAGAGTGTCTTTTTTTTTTTTTTTTTTTTTTTTTTAGATTCTTGTCAAGCCTCGTACTGAAGGAAAAGCTCAGTCGAGGTAACGCTCAATGGGGAAAGCAGAGCCTTCTTTTCTGTCTTGGGCGAGCTGCACAACGCTTGTTCCAGCGGGAGTATATCCGAAGCCGTGGAACGGAGGCGACGATGGGCAGTGAAGAAGAAAGGACTCGATCCAGAAACGAATCCGCGGCTGGGGGGGGGGGGGTTGGGTGGGAGAGAAGCTGATGATATATGAAAGGGTCGCGGCGCAGATCTGACGAGACCAGCCAGCAACCTTGGAGGGTAGCATCGGCAGGGCTACCCCATCCCCCCAACTTGCTCCAGGGGATGGAAACCATACAAACCCAGCCAAGGTTGCTCAACCAGCAACCACTTTTCGAACAACTCCGGGGGGGGGGTGGATGGACGGATGGACGGCGAGCACACTAGGCTTGGGGTGCGGAGACGGGCTGGGGGGGGGGGGGGTGAATGAAGGACCACAGTCACACCACAATCACCAGCGCAACGGACACCACGACGCATGGGGAGCGTGAGCAGGAGGAGAGGGATTCCGGCACACACAGACGGACAGATAGAGAGAGAGAGAATGAGAGAGATAGAGAGAGAGCAGCGCCCAAAGTACCTACCTGTACGAGAAAGGAGCATCCGGCAGCAGAAGTTGGCCCGGTCAACGTCGTCGGTGGTCCGTCAACATACTGAAAAAAATTTAAAAAAAAATAATAATAAAATAAAAGAGAGAGAGAGAGAGAGAGGGAGAGAAACAGCAAGTACTCCCGTAGCCTCGAACAAGTGCATAATACAACGTGGATCCCGGGGCGTTGGTAGCAGCCAAGAGAATTGGCGGCTGGTTGGCTAAATGCGACCTTGGGAGCAGGGGTTTTGTTGGCAGGCAGACCCGGGGGCGGATAAGAGGGAAAGGTTGCATCGACAAGCTACGTGACAATCGCGGATGTGGGAAGGGCGCTGACTAGTGCTCGTAAATGACTGACTGGCCTTGCTAAATAAATAAATTAATTAAAAAAAAAAAAGAGTAGGAGTGCAGATAACAAAACAGCAGGAGGCACATTTAGCAGCAGTAGTGGTGCTAAAAGTAAGCCAGAGAGAGAGAATGTGAATGTGTGTGTGTGTGTGTGTGTGTGTGTGTGTTTGAGGGGGAGTGAGAGAGCGAGCGAGAGAGAAGGAGGAAAAGGGTAAAAAATGTATATACTATAATAAAGAAAGAAAGAAAGAAAGAAGAAGAAGAAGAAAAGGCACTGGCGACCAGATGCAAGTATTTGCCAACGAAGCCTTTATCATTGTTGTTGTTGTTGTTGTTGTTGTTGTTGTTGTTGTTGTTGTTATTATTATTATTTTGGCTATAGTAACCCTGTGGTTGTTACCAAGACAAGCAATGAATCAATCAATTTGGCATGTGTTTGTTCCTCTCCTGTTTTTCAACCAAACACACAAAAGTCACGACAATTGCTACCTTTGGTAACTAAAAAAATATAGCCCAGCCCTCTTTTGTTTTATTTTTATTTTATTTTATTTATTTATTTAATTTTTTACCGGCGTATATAGTACATGAAAGGAGGGTTGATGATAGGAAAAAGATAGGGAGAGTGAGAGAGAGAGAGAAGCACTCGCTATCCAATAAATAGGTTCTGACGGTAAGACGTGATGGATGGCATGATACAAAAAGCGCTTCTGTATCTTGAAAAGTGTAAAAAAATTTTTTTTTAAAAAAAATTACCGTATTGATAAAGAATTATTAGATAAAAGACCAAAAAAAAAAAAACAGGGGGGGTCAGGCTACGGTATAATTGACTTTTTATTTTATTTTTCAAAGGAGCGAGGAGCCGTGAAGTGGGGCAGCGCCACTCGGCTAGGCCGCCACAGCAGCAGCAGCACGCGACTTTTGATGGGATGCCCGAGGAGTTCCAATGAGAGATTGCTACATCAACTACCTCATATACGAGTACTAGTAGGTTGGGTACCTACTAGATAGGTAGTACTATACGTTGGTACGTAGGAATACAAACTTGAACGTTGTACGGAGGCTCTTCACTCGCAACGGTCAATGCCTTGCTTTTGGTAGGTACCAATCTAACTGCCGAGTACTTGGGTACTATAAAGTACTAGTAGTGTAGGAACGTACGTGCTAAGATAGGCAGTACTAGGTAGGTACTAACCTGGCCTCACGGATGTGGGAATAAGAAAAAGATCGACATGGGGGCCACTGATAGCAAAGCACCCTTTGGACCGGCACACAAAGCACCTCATCTGCGAGATTACCTACCTACCTACTACCTAGGTAGTAGGTAGTATACCTGGACGGCTCTGTTGGCCTTTTGGCAGCAAGTCGTCGCTGCTTAGTACCACGTACTGCCTTACCTTACCTTTTAAGTACCTAGTACCTTGCTGCTTGTTATGTACCACGTACCTACTTGGGTAATGTACCGCACTGCCTATCAGTGCATCCAAGGCAAGGTTTAATGCTGTACCCAGTAGTAAGTAGCACGTAGTATTCCAGCGTGGGCACCACCATGTGCATATTGGCCGAGAGACAATGCAAATCGCAATCCATGTCGCATCCGATACTTGACACACACACACACACACACTGCTATCTACTGTATGTGTACATTATTTGCCCTTCCTGCAGTGAGGTGAGGGATGCTACGATTGCGGCAGACCTGCACTTCTGCTTGACGAAGGGAGCCGTCCTTCCGACCCCCCCCCCAACGGCGTGGCTTTCTCCTTTTAGATTCGGGACGCAGCGCCGCCAAGAGGAGGTGGCTTTGGTGGCGTCGCAGTTTGGTTGGAATAGAAACTGGGGTTTTTTTTTTATTTTTTTATTTTCTTCTTCTTTTTTTCTGTCCCCTTCATATTAAGACCCTAAATTCCAGTCACATGCTCAATTCAGAGCGTTAAAAAAAAAGAATGAAAAAAATGAAAAAAAAAAAAAAAAAGGCATCGAGAGAGAGAACGAGGTCAGATCCCTTGGGGCTCACTCGCAGGCACGCCACGCTACGAATCCCCCTTGCTCACCCGTATCGACCACCTGGTTGTTTCGTATCGCGCGCTCGTCATCGTAAGCTGAGCCTCTTGGGAGGGCCAGTGTCATCAGGCCAATGCTCCGGGGAAGGTGATTGGAAACAGAATCTCTTACAAGTACGCATGTACGTACCTTGTGTACTCCGTACTTTGTGCACTTCGCTTAGCCCCTTCCTCCTCCCTTGCCTCACCACCAAAGAAGCTCGCGGATGAAGGCCCGAATGGCCCCCCCCCAGGGCTGCTGGTTGGTCTGTTCTGGTTTATCCTTTTGGGGACTAACCCGGATCGAGGCGCCCGCCGCTGTTTCTCCCCACTAAAAAAAAAAATTAAAGGGCATTTACATACCTAGTACCTAACTAGTAATAGCAGTTGGGTGTTGAATCTCCCCCTTGTCCTTTCTTTTTTATTTCTTTTTCCAATGGGCTAGTCAGTTAGTTAGTCATACTACTAATAGTTAAAATCCAGAGATGTGCCGCGGTCAAGCCCCCCCCCCCCCCCCCTTCAAAAGGGACTGCTGCACCAGAGCAGGGAAAAACGTCCGGGGCGGGGGGGCCGCTTCGGCATGGGGAAAAAAAAAAGAAAATTAAAAAAAAAAATGAAGAAAAAAAAAGAGAAAAAAAAGAAAAAAAGTCCACATGACGGAAGGCTGCAGGCTGATTCATGACCAATGCGGCCGTCGCTTTTTCCTCGGCTTATCAGAAAAAAACAAAAAAGCGAAGCCCCGGATATAAATTTCGAATACAATAACGATAAAACTTTCATCTTTCTCACAGGGCAGGGCTTTTCCATTTATCCACCGTGTCCGGCAGCCAAAAAAAAAAAAAAATACGCCCAAAAACCCTCTCTCCCCCTTCCTCGGGGGGCGCTTTCTCGATCGCGCCAACGCCGCCGCAGAACGCTTGCCAAGCCTAAAACGGGGTCGCCCGCCTGCGAGAAGCCGAACGCTCATTCCTTCGACACAAGCCAAAAGGGAGATCGGTTTATTTATTTATTGATTTATTTATTGATAGTGATTTATTGATTTACATCTTTTTACCAAAATTCCGAGTTAGGCCTAGGCCATTCATGTAACGTTCCCTCATCCCGTCGTCCTTCGCGCCTCAGCCATTTTGAGCTCGCCCCCAGGGGAATGTGGGGCCTTTCCCGCTCAGCTGACTAACTTGTCCCCATTTCGCCCTTTTTCAAACTTTTAGTTGAATATGCAACCCGTGATTTTGGGAAGAGGTTATCTCGAGAGATCTCGCTCGCCGATCAGCCGGTTCTCAGCCCAGGCCAGCCAGTATGTATGTACGCCGGAAGGCTTCCTCGATATCAAAATATGTACACACACCTGCTGGCACTCAACTCAACTGTACGCGCGCTACCGCCATGGTTGGATTATGCAAATGCAGCGTCTGGCAGGTGCAAGCAAGCAAGACCTACCTTGCCTTGGTGTCTCTCTCCCAGTTTGGGGTACCATTGATGCAACCAAAAAAAAAAAAAAAAAAAAAAAAAAAACGCCTGGGCTCGTCACTTTTTTTTTTTTTTTTCCCCCAGCACTCATCCCACAGCCTCGGGGCCTCCACACACACGCAATGCCCATCCATCTATCGCGGGGCCCCGACTTCTCCCCCATAAGGTACTAGTAGCCAGTGCATAGCAATTACCTAATAGCAGTGGTGGCGGCACGCTGGTAGTGCGTAGTGCGTAGTGGTAGTGCGTAGGTACTATTAGGTAGGTAGTATTGCGTGGTGCTCTCTGGACGGAAGCAGGTGGGTTAACCTGAGAAAGCAATTGCTCGTGCGTGCAAACCACGTATTTTCAGTATGCGTGATGGTACAGAGTTACGACGTATTGGCATTGCACAGGAGCACGAAGCAGATGATGCCAATCTCTCCCTCTCTCTCTTTCGCAAACAAATACCGGGTTTTCCTGCTTCCCACGCCAGATGCATTTTTCGTCTCATTTCTTTCATTATTTTATTTTTATTTTATTTTATTTATTCATTCATTTATTTTTTGCGCCCAATATCTCCCCAACGAAACACACTTGGGACATCCCTCCAAATCTACCTGCACCTATGTACCCCTCACACCCGTGAGCCATCAAGCCGGGGAATGGAATCCAAAGGTGCTCATCATTGCACGCGCTAACTGTCACCGTGTGGGGTGTGGCCCATTGATTTTATCATTCTCATTTATTTATTTATTTATTTGTTTGTTTGTTTGTTTGTTTATCTGTTTATTTCTTTATTCATCATCTTCCAACCTGCCCAGTGGTACTGATCGAGGAGGAGAGTCACTCACTTCTGCTTCGTATCGTATGCAACATAAGGTAGCCCGCAGCCAAGCCAGAATACCCAAGGTACCTACTAGTACTACCTTCTAACCAAGGTACTAACCTTACCTACCTGTAGTACTAAGGTACCTAGGTAGTAGCAGCACCTAAGGTACCTGCTATAGGTACTAGGTAGGTACCAGGTAGACGACGAGGCTGGCTCGCTGCGGAGTTCCCTCGGCGGCCCGGATCCAAAACCCCGTCCCCCATCGCCCTCCCCCCCCCCAAGGCAAGTTCAATGATTGTTGTGCTCCGTATGGATCTGCTCCGTATCATTGGCTGACCCTGCCCGGTCGTTCGTTCGTGCCCCAGCACCTTTGTGTAGCGGTTCCAAGAAAAGAAATGTTACATCCGCCTTCGGGGATCAACAGGGCGGGCGTATGAAGTTTACTAAGTACTGAGTACCTGTGGTAGCAACTTAGTTCCTCGCGTGCCAAGCCACCATCATCTCCAATCATTCCTCGCCTTAGCCTTTGCTTTGCCTTGCCTTGCCTTGCCTCGGTCCCTCCCCTCGTATACGCCGTAATCTATATTGAGCAACACGGGAACACCCACCCGAACACAAGTCGTCTGTTGCATGAACCAAGTTCGTGTTTCTTCTTCTTCTTCTTCTTCTTCTTCTTCTTCTTCTCCCCCATTCCATGCCCTTTGGCTCTCCTCTTCTGACAGTACTAGTGGCTGGTTAGTAAGGTAAGGTACCTTATCTGATAGTAGTACTAGTACCTAGGTAGGTACTAGGTAAGGTAGTACTAAGGTAAGGTAAGGTACGTACCAAGTACCGCTTCTAATAAGAACGGGAAAAAAAATAGAAAATTGAAAAAATAGAAAAATGAAAAAATAAAAAATAAAAAATAAAATAAATAAATAAATAAATAAAATAAAATAAAAAAAACCTTATATCCACTCCCATTGATTACAACTAGGCAGTACGTACTGCTACTAACTACCTAGTACTAACAGGTACCACTGGCTAGTATGTAGCCTCTTCTTTCAACCCTTATCAAATGGGCCAAGTGCTGCAAAAGCAACATTCCAACCAAGCACTCACTCAAGCATGTTACCCTACCTCCCCAATAGTCCCGGAGCTGCCCCCCTCCCCTCTCCCCCCCTTCCCCCCTTTTCCCCGGCCGCTTCCTTGGCCAAAAATCAAATCAAATCAAATAAAATAAAATAAAATGAAATGAAAAAAAAAAGCAAGCGATGATAGATACCATGACATCTCCGGGGAAGCTGGCAAGACGATATCAAGTAGTGCCTCAAAGGTACCTGGTAGGTTCGACACGTCTCCATGTCGCACATCTCCATGTCGCACATCTCTCTCCCCCTCCTTCTCCATCCCACCATCTTGGACATACTCGTACATGGCTGTGGGCTTTCCATGTCCGCCACGTGTACGGGGTTACACTCTTTCGTGTGTGTGTCGCAATTCTCAGCGCTGCCTTTGTTCTCCCTGGCACATGTTTCGGCGCCGATGCGAAGCTGGCTTGCGGCTCCAATGACGCCAAATTCCAAAATCCTTCTTGCTTGCTGTACCAAGACGTAAAATTCAAATTTCCTTTCTTTTCACTCTACCTGTGTTTAGTTTGCCATCTGATACAGATTTCTAACTCCATGTACACAAAAACCTTTTCATGCCCACAACCTTCGCCTGATCATATCGTGACGCCGTTCCAGGACGGCCTTTGCATGTTCGCGTTCCGCACTCCTTCCCCATAACTCGCAAAAAAAAGACAGATCATGTATCATCTCAGTCAATCGGATTTGCTCCAAAATTAGGTCCTTTTTGTGTTCCAACGCCCATGCACCCGATGAAAAAGGAAAGCAGAGACTGTCGCCAACTACGTTGCCTTCCACCCGACGAACGCAAGGAAAGGGAAAACAAGAGAAAAAGAAAGGAAGAGGGAAAAAAAAAGAAAAGAAAAGAAAAGAAAAAGAGAAAAGCTTATATCGTGCAGCGAGGCATTGAAAACCGAAGAAGGCCCACCTTCGGATACTCTCATATTCAATAAACCTCTTGATCGAGGTGAGAATTTTTTTTTTGAAGGCGTTCCTAGAAGGGATAATATCTTCCAGGACGAAGCCCCTAATGGCATTGCAAAAAAAGCCTTTTTTTTTTGCCCATTTTCCGCCCCGACGAAAACATGAGACGTTCAGATGGAATGAACGTTGCAATGCTGGTCAAGCATAACGGGTGAGTGTTTGCGCTCCACGATGAAACAGAATGTAACCAGAAAACAATGTCAGGGTATCGAAATCAAATGTAGCTAGCAATGTAAATGTGCGTGGAGGGACGTAGAGTTTTGTAAAATCTTCGCTCCCCGGCTAGTCATGTCGAGAGTCGTCGCAGTGAAAAAAAAAGGGGGTAAAAAAGAAAAGAAAAAAAAAGGGGGGGGGGGGGGGGGGGGGGGTTGGGAGGATGAGGGCTAGGCAACATATATTGATTGCCCTTAGACTTGGGACGGTGTTGGGCCTTGTCCACCGCGATCGCGTGTCATCCATCCAAATAGATCTGTCCGGGCAGAGGGAGCTTGTGTTGGGGCCGCGGCCGCGGCCGCAGCCGGCGCTTCAGCCTCTCGCTTCAATGCGGTTTCGCGAGGCTCGAGCAAAAGACTCTTCCGATAGTACGTCGCTTGGACGTTCTTTTGGTCTCCTTCGCGGATCTGCTGGAACTGTGCCGATAGCCAGTCCTGCATATCAGGCAACTCTGTCAACCGGTAAGGGATTTGGAAGCGCTGGAGCTCGCCGATGATCTTGGCCGTCCGGGTATGCTTGTCAAAGTTGACAACCGTCAAGCCCCCGACACCGTCTTCTACGGGTTCGCTGCCTAACGATACGTGCTTGGTCGACGGGTTGCCAATATCAACAAAAGTCAGGTCGGTGAGGTACATGCCGAGGAAAGGCAGGCAGGGCGGGACGTGGTCATGTAGCTTGGTGCGGAGAACCTTGTTGTTCTGCGACGGCTCAACGATCCCCTGCAACTGGCGGAGCGTATCTTTCCGCTTCTGCGAGATCGCGTCCCAAGTCTTGCGCAAGCGAGTAATGGTGCTGCTGTTGAGCGTGCAGATGATGGCTATGAGGCCGTCGTAGTTGTGGAGCTCCAGAAAATGCTGCCCAATCTTGATCCACTGCTTGATAACGGCCGCGCGCTTTTTGAGCTCCGCTTGATGTAGTATCATTTCCGCAACCATGTTGGACAGGTCGGTCGACAGGGAGGACATGGCCTTGACGTTGGGGGCTCCCGCCCCGCCCTTCTTCATCCACTGAGAGGCCAGGAGCTCTTCGGGCAAGATGGAACAAAAAATGGTCATCTGCTTGATGGTCAATTGGCGAGCGAGCTCTAGCGGATCAAAGTCCAGTATCGTCGGCGAGGCGTTGCCAGTCTTGAAAGACTGCAGCGTGCTCTGCTGGCTCTTGGAAATGACGGGCGAGGGGAGGGGCAGATCTGCCGGGACGTATTGGCCGATGGCCGTGTTGGTCTTGCCCATGGACGAGACAAGCCGAGGCACCAGCGCGCCTTCGCCAGATACGCGGTGCGCCAGTTCCAGCAGCCGAGAGCCGGCAGACGGCAGCACGGCGTTGAGCCGGGCCTCTGCAAAGGGGATGATGAGCTTCAGCGCATCGCGATCAGTCTGGTCGCGCCAGTGCGACTCGAGCCAGCCCTTGAAGGCATTGTATACCCGCAGGCGCACCGGACTCGAGGTTTGTGGCGATTCTTCCGCGTATTCGAACCGATCGATGAGCGCCTCCGTCAATTGCGAAGGCGTGCAAAAGAGCCTAAACGTCAGATAGAAAGCCGAGACGAATGTGGCATCGGGAGTGGCCTCGTGAGTGGTCAAGCGCTCGACGAGTGCCGGCAGCGTGCCGCCCGTCACCTGGCCTTCCTTGTTGAAGACCAACTCGTGTGCGTACGTCTTCATCAGCAGCTTGGACTCGACGTCGTCGGCTTCTTCGGTATGAGTGGAGCTTCCCGCGGTGCTCAGCTCGGACATGGAGGGCTGACTCCGGGGAACCAGTGTATGGTCAGGGGTGGTGGCCCGCGTCGAGCTCACAGACACGACGCTGACCTCCGAGTCCCTGCTCAAGTACGTTGTGCTGCTTCCCGCGCTGGAGCCAGCCATGCTATCAAAGGACGCGTGGGGGTCATGCTCATGGGTGGAGGAGCCGTCGGCCGTACCTTGATTGGCATCCACGGGCATCGGAGCAGTGTTGAGCTTTGGAAGCGGAGGCAGCGTTCGGCCGACAGATGTGGCGGAAGAAGCTGGGCTGGATACACCCTCGCCCGCTGCTGATGATGGCCGAGAGTTCTTGGGAGATCGGGTCTGCGGGGTGCTCCCCTCGCCAGGCTGGCTTTCGGGGACTCGAGGCAAAGGTTTGTCAAGCGTCACTACACTCGGCCGCCTGACGGAGGAGGAGCAGGTCGATTCACCCGCGTGAGAGGAGCCGGAGACACTGGCAGCTTCGGATCTCTCCGCCACCGACGACGTCCTTGACCTAGTGGCAGGGACATCTAGGACGGTCAAGTCCAGCTGCAGGGCATTCCCATGAGACTCGAGTTCAAAATCTCCCGTTCTCTCGATTACGCCCTTTGTCAGGGCAACACATTCTCCGGCTGCCCTCACGCAGTCGGTCGCCGACATGAGCATGATGTTGTTGTCCTGCGGCATGATGATATCTGCCCCCTCCGTCTCGGCATTCGCCAGAGTATCCCGAGCAGCGAAGACCAGGTCCCGGATACGCTCCAGAAGGGCCTCCCTCGACGATACCAGCGCGCCGATCATGGAGCTGCTCTGCGTAGAAACCGCATCGACAATGGCCAAGAGCTCCCCCCCAGATATGGCAGACTGCTTGATGGCTGTCGCCAGCTCTGGCTGCGATTGCGACTGTAAATGAAGGCGACCAATGAATGATCCAAGGTGCGAAAGGAACTTGTCATGGCTCTTGCTGAGACGCTCGGATACTAGGTGATGAGGGCGCGAAAGCGGAGAGGGCCCAGCCAGCGACAGACGGTGAGCCATATTTGCGGAGGGGCGATTCATCTGCGCCATGCTGGCTTGAGAGTATCGGCGCGGAGTGGCGCCGGCCTGGGCGCTCAGGGACGACAGCCGCCTGCTCCAGCGGTTGCTCTGCACCGGCCGAGCGAGGGTGCTCGTCTCTCCCGATGTGAGAGAAGCCGCGTCCCCGACGGTGGCAGCGGCGGAAGCGCGGTCATCCGCAGCCGCCTGCGTCTGGTCGCCAAAGGCACCCCGGTCTGCGGGAGGCGTGGGCGGAACGCAGGTCTCCTCAATCACCGGGGGCAAGGCATCAAGGGAAATTGAAGAAGAATGGGCTCGCTTATCGTCATCCATGACGTCGAGAAATCGCACTCCCTTGGTGACGACCTTGAAGGCCTTCAAGATCATCTGGTCCACGACGTCGTTGACTTCGTCGGGAAACTCTAGTGCCACTCGCTGGAGTTCTTGGAGCCGCTTCGCCGTTTTCACGAGCGACGACAGCTCTGACAGAAGCGACTTGCGACACCTTCGCAGAGGGTCGCATCGCTGAATGGGGGTGGATTCACGGTTTAGGCACTGGGTGCGCTCCTACACACGCGACATGTTAGCTCACGCGACCTTTTTTTTTTTTTTTTTTGACAAGCTCAGTAGCGATGAGGTTGGCTTGCCAGCAGATATCGCACTCCCCCAATGAGACCCTTCATAAAATCCTGACTCCGAAACATGTGCCCTTCATCAATCGATGTGATCCGCAGCAAATCCCAAAAGTTGAGCAACGCCTTGAGGAGGTTTCGCATTTCCTCAGGCTCGTACGCCTCGCAGTAGTTGGTTGGAAGCCATCCCCGTGCACCCGACACCATGAGCGTCCCATCGGCCCACCCGTTTGTGTGAATTGAATGCACTAGAATAACGTCTCCCTCGTCTAGCGGCAGGGTGACGCTAGAATCGGCCATTGCGAGAGTTGGGTGGAAGGGATAAAAGGCCCGGAGAAAGTTGTGGAAGACGGGCGGCATGTGGGACTCCGGCCCGGAGGATAGGTCTTCCTGCGAGCCATTGGGGGTAAAGGGCGGCGTCATTTGCGAACGAAGATGGGAAGCGTCCGAGTGTGATTCGCCTTTGGGTGTCCGATCGTGTGAGGAAGAGCCATCACCGGCCTCTTCAGGCCGAGGCTTGGTGAGATCCAGGGGAGCCACCTGCAGGCTCGCTCGCATGCGACTGTCGCTGAGCATCGGAATGGCCAAGGGACACTGCTATCGTTGTTGTTCAGGTCATTGGATGGCGGTCTCTCGGTGCAGATCCAGGCAGCCAATGTCGGACGAGGTTGGGCAATGCGGACCCGGGGCCTGATGTCGGGACCGGAACAAATCACAACGAATATCCAACGACTGGGAGAGGCGGGCGGGGTTTGTCTCGTCTTTGCTGCGCGACGAGAAAAATACAGCAGCAGCAGCAGCAGCAGCAGTAGTAGTTAGTAGTAGTAGTAGTGGTAGTAGCAGTAGCAGTAGTAGCAGTAGTAGTAGCAGTAGTAGTAGTAGTAGCAGTATAAGTAAATCAGAGTTGTGGAGAGTGGTGTCTTTGGTCGGTCTTGGTTGTTCCTTGTAAAAACCGCGTCTCCTTTGTGTTGAAGGCACGAAAAAAAAGGAAAAGAAAGAAAGAAAGAAAGAAAGAAAAAGAAAGAAAGAAAAAGAAGAAGAAGAAGAAGAAGAAGAAGAAAGGAGCCTGGGGGGGGGGCAACGGGGCGGCGTTTGTGTTGGAGAGACGAGATGATGTTGTCGTGACCAAAATCCAGGCGCTACGGACGGGTTGTATGGAGAACGGAGCACGGGCAAAATACCATACGCAGGGAGGCTCCTGCTGATAGACGCCAGAGCCCCAGATCTGGCCGGGTCGCCGTTCCACGCGGTAGCAGTATCTGATAGAGACCGACTGCGTCATCAGCAAAATGCATCATGCCTCAGCTATGCTGTGTTGTGGGAAGCAGGGCCGGGCCATGTGTGGAATGAATGAAAGGAGAGCCGCGATGGGAGGCAGGAAGCGGAGCCAGGGAGGAATGAACAACAACCATTCGCCCGGCAGCTTCCGTGACAACACACGATGGCGGCGACGGGAATGGCAGAGACGGGCAGCAGTCCCAAGGACCACAGTATGATCTCCTGGCCGCCTCGTGCAGGAAACATCCCGTCCTCCGAACCTTGTGCGAGGTGCATGCTGGGGGGGGGGGATGGAGGCAGGGCTGGCTGGAAGCTTTAGCAGACTTACAGAACGACGAGGCCCAAAGCGACGAGCAAACCAGAGCAGAGCAGAGCCGGTGCTGCTGCTGCTGCTGCTGCTATGCGTAAGCCGCTGGCTGACTCGAGCGGTTCGTTGCAGGCGGGATCGAGATCAAAGGTCCAGCCAGACAGCCAGAATCCGGTTTGCTGACGGCCGGCTCAGTGGTGGAGGAATGCAGGCGATCCGAGTCGGGTGCGCGCGCGAACAGGGCGTGTCTTGGCCCTAAGGCTCAGGGCGCTCCCTGGAGGAGAGAGGGGGAGGCTGGGATGGGCTGGCTGGCAACAGCGACCTTGAAATCCCAGGAGAGAAAAGGAAGGGGGGTAAAACAATAATAAAAAAAAAATAAAAAAAAAAAGGGCCTGCGAGGGCGAGAAGAGAGCAATTTTTTTTTTAAAAAAAAAAAGAAGAAGAAGAAAAGAAAGAAGAAAAAAAAAAAAAAACCTCCAGTGGGTTCAGTGCAGCCTTTTTTTTTTTTTTTTTTGCCTTCTCTGGATGGCTCGCGCTTCTCGCAATTGTCGCTGGACGCTTGGTGCTTTGCCGTCACGAAATGCTCTGGGCCCGGCTGGCTCGTTTCTCCTTCGTCTCCTTCGTCTCCTTCGTCTTCTCCGTCTTCTTCGTCTTCTTCGTCTTCTTCTTCGTCGTCGTCTTCTTCTTCTTCTTCGCCCGCAGCGCTATCAAAACGAAAAAGTTGTTGAGGCTCAAACCCGCGCGACGGGCTTCGCAATCCGCAGTGTCGAGGCGCGCCCGAGTCCAGGCGCAGGCGGGAATCAAGAAGGAAAAGGGTCAGGCAGCCGCTTCTGCGTCTGGGCAGTCTGGGGGAGGCTACTGTTATTGACTTGGGACCGCATCTGGCGCGCCCCCCAATCGTCCTGGAGAGCTGGATTGGTGTGTCCGTCCGAGCAACTACGGGACTTGTTCTACCTACCAATAGCTCCCCCCCCCCCCCCCCTTTGGTCAATCCATCACCTCCCAAGGCGTGTGCTGCCAACTCGTATACACGCCCCTTGGATACATGCCTGACGCTGCCCTCATCACCACATGCTCATGTCCCTCGCCAGGGTGCCAAAGTGACAGCAAAGAACCAAGGCACACCAAGCGCCTGTGCTACCGGGACAATCCGCAGGGGTTCTGCTGGACTGCCAAGAGCGCACGCAGGGATGGATGCAGGGGTTTTTGCAGTGGTCCTCCTCCGGCATCACGAAGTGGCCCCTGCCCACCACACCCCAGGCCGTCTTGTGGTCGCTGCTCTCTCGAGCTCTCTCCGGCATCCAAGCACCACCAGCAGCTACCAGCAGCACCAGCACCTGGATGTCCCGAACCGACGGTCGCAACGGCCAAGCTGAGACCCAATTTGGCCCCAAGATTGATCGCGGTAACGCGGCGGCGCCGCACCATGGAAGAAGGGCTGCCCTCTCAGTCGCTTCGCGCTCCGCCCTCCATTGATGTAAGACGAACCGTTCAGACGCAGTTGGAGTTCTTGTCCTCCCGATTCCAGGGCGCATTATCTTCGAACACTGGTGACCAACCAGTAGGGGGAACATTTACTCCCGTTCTGCGCCACAGCAGACACGACAATTGACTGCAACATAGATGCTGCAGGGAGACGTTGGTCAAAACTCTGAAAATTGGACGCCATGGCGGCCCTTTGGCGAGGATCCCGTACTCCCCCCTCCCTTTGCGGCGCAGTAGCTTCGCACAAAAAAAAAAAAAAAAAAAGAGAGAGAGAGAGAGAGAGAGAGGGACCGTCAATCAAAAGCCCCGTAGTTCCAGTGCGAGAGCAACTTGCAAGAGTTCGCCTCAACAAAGGGAGCACAAGTTTTCCACCGTATCCCAATTGCTCATGTACCCGCTGCTCATCGCCGCCAACCACAGACGGGGGCAGGGAGACCGCGAACCACTGCCAGTAAGTAGGGTTTAATTTTATCTCAACTTTTCTGGGGCAACGTCCTATTACTGCCAGGTCCGTACTTACTGTATCGAATGAATTTAGTACGAGCCCAACATGCGAACACATGCACAAGCGACACACGTACTCTTTGCTACTGCGCACTACAGTACGTAAGTACTACTGCTAGCAGTATTGCCTATTATTGCTGCCTACCGCTACCACAACTAGTTCAATAGTACTAGCATGGAATCCCTGCGTTGGCAGCCAGCCGCTCTAACCACCACTTTTTGTCGGTCCACCACCGCATGTACTCCGTGCTAGAGAAACAACAGCAGTAATTGCTTGTTGGTGGAGATGCCATAATTGACAAGCTGAAAGCTGCGGCGTGAAGGGTTGTCTGGTAATTTTTTTTTAATTTTTTTTTTTTCAAAAAGTTCGGCTCGCTAAGACTTTTTCTCCTTCCCTTTTCCTTCCCCTCCTCCTCCTCCTCCTCTTTCTTCTTCTTCTTTTTCTTGAACAAAGAGAGGCAATCTCATCCCGGTGATTGTTTCAACTAACACGAAACAGCCTGCCTTGTACATACATAGGGTCCCGTTCGTGTGGTTGCCCCCTCCCAGCCACGCGGCCCAAGACAGTTGGCAGACTGAGCCCGCATTCAACATGTTTTATGTTTGTCTCATATTTTTTTTTCTTTTTCAGGGTGGGTGATGAGGGAGAGGGCATCCGGTTTTTCAAAGACAAAGGGTAAAACTCGAACATCTACTCGGATTGCAAGCCACCTGATCAGCATGTCAGCCCACATGTCTGATTTATGATATATCGCAGTGCGATTTCTGACAACTACGTCTCATCGCCAGCATTCTAGGCTCAGTCGCCAGCATACGACTAATACCTAGCCGCATTTCGCTCCGACGCGCATGCTGGAACCAGATTTGGATGTCTTCCCCGATAGCACGCCCAGTTTGCACTGGCACGAGGAGAAGGCTCATCCTCCCTTCTATAGAGGGAGGGGGGGGGGGGGGGGGGCTATCGGCGCTCGTTACCTGCTACATACAGAAGGCATCCTCCGGTCGAAAATTCGACTGCTCCTGGAAGCTTTTGAGCCGGATACATTATCTCCCGGCCAGCAGTCTATCCATCATCATCGGCATACTGTGCGGAGTGCTTTGAGAGAAATGCGTGCCAGGGCAAGGTCAGTAAAGTAGCATGACACTTTGGCACGCTTCATCGATGACTTCGCGCCCATGGCTTCTTGGTCGGATGGCTGATCTTTTCTCTCTCTGGAAGTGATGACATCGCCTCAGCCTTCCCACCTACATGGGCACAAGCTGTGGCTGCATAACGTTATGACACGCCTCACTTGGCAGCCCACTTGGAGCCTCTCATTTCCTGTTCTGTTTTCCCCGTCCAGGCCTATTTGCCGGCTTTGGGTTTTGCCTTTACCCATTGTGGCCATCGAGTGTCATCGCCGGCCCTGCCTACATTTCACACACCCCCCTGCTTTCCAACTAGGCGGGCTAGGGCTCCTCGCTATTTCGAGGCGAACAGCTCAAGGGCCAAGCGAGAAGCACCAACGTCTCATCACTTCGCTATGGCGTCCCCTGACCCAATCCACGTGCAAGGCTTGTGCGCGGTAGCATCGAGTGCGGAGGCCGAGCTGCGCGCACGGGTTATGTGCTCCGTATGCGCATGCTGCTACTAACATCGTCTTCCCCTTCCCCCAAAGAAGAGCAGCGTTGGATTGGATTACCGCGACCGTACGGGCCATCTACATAACTACTACTGTCGTGCTTGCTACCTATCGTCATCGTTCGGACCTTGGAGCTTCGCCCCCCAGCAAATCGCCGTCGCTACTCCGCACTCCGCATTGTCTCCAAGGTTGACTGACATTGGGGAGCAGCAGCAGGCAGCAGCAGCAGTGCTTAGTTCGGAGTAACTATGCGCGCACGAACTGACTACACGTGCGTGTCAGCCAGTAGCCCCAGGACGGCTGCGCAGCTGGAATGAGGCGGCGCGAATGACAATATCAACAACCTTGCAATGTTTATCATCCTCCTACCACTACTATAGCCAACGCCCCTCTTCTCATTGGGGCCGCACGCAAACCCCCCCTATGTCTACTGTAATACCGTCTAATACAGTAAGGCACTACTGCAGTACCCCAATCTGCTCCGGGGGGGGGACACGATGCATTACTCAGCGTATGATAAGCCTCGGCAGCACGGACATGTCAACTCCCGCACCAGATCTCCGGAAAGCTGGGCCCGTTGCTGAAGCTCCCCCCCCCCCTTGGCGCGGAGCAGAAGGGTGAGAAGGAAGGGTAAGAAGGAAGGATGCTTTCGTTCAGGCCCTAGTGGCATTCGTAGTGCTCCGTGCCATGCCATCACCTCCATGGTGTAGCGCGTGGGGAGCGGCATCGGGTATAACGAAACCGCATCGCCGCTACCGTTCAGTCGTACGGCATCGAAGGCGAGTCCTCCTCACTGGCACAACATATAATGGTGATGAGGCATTGGCTGGCCGTTGCTGGCATGGCGAGCAGCATCGGAAAACTCTACTAGGAATTGCAATTGCACCCTGGGTCAATAGTGGCTAATCAACTGACACTATTACCAGGAGCTAATGTGCCCCCGACGCCCTCCTCGATGGATTCTGTGCATCCGCGGGCAAAGTGTACCTGTCAAGCGACGGTCATCGCATAGTTCGGATAAGCACAAACTCGCCCGCGCCCGGGAAGTCCCCAAGAAGCACCAATCGCGTTTCTACCGGGCTGCATCGCGATTAATCCGGCCCAAAAGCACACGTTGTGCCGGGTAGGTGGGATTCGCGATCCAGTCCCGCCGCCTGTCAGGTAATATGCCCCAAGCAACTTCCAATACCACTAACCTACCTGGGCTTACCTACAGTAGGCTGCAGGGAACGCAGGTTTGCTCGCGCATGTGATCTCTGCAATACCGAAGACGAAGCGTGTGTATGTATGTATGCATGTATGTATGTATGTGCGTACTGACGTGTGCGTCACCTTGAAGAGCACGCCCTGGGCAGCGGTTCAGGCAAAAACCGGGCTCGCTTGACTGGAGAACCGCAATTTCTGACACCAGGCGTCCAAGGCCTGGCCCTGCCCCTGATGCAACGCTGAGACCGAGAGGATTACGAGGGCGTCCAAACGGATTGCGTCCCGTTCTTTGAACCGCACCAAGCGACAAGCATGGACTGGCGCTTTCAGGTGGCGCTGCTTTAGCGCTGTCGATGTCGGGGGTCTGAGCGTTGTGACCCCGTTCACCTGCCATACCTACAAGGCTACAACACCGTGCCGCAGCACGGGACGAGTCTGAGCCAAATGCAGGAGCAAATGCTTCCTAAGGGGGCGGGGCGGGGCGGGTGAAATATCGTATCTACTCGAACGTAGCTCTGAAATCGAGCCGGAAAAGTCGGACAGATAAGTGCCCCGAAGATGGAGCACATTGTTGGCCAAGGACCAAGGGGGGACGTTCATCTGAGATCAAATCCACTTTCGATATATGACTCGTTTGGTGAGGCTTCTCGGCTCGTCCAAGTTTTCGGGACGAAATTGTGAACCCGTCGAGTCCGACGGGCATCCTGTTCATCTCATCAGCCGCATCGTCGGCGCGTCTGGGGCTGAGAGAATCAATATTGCAGACAACCCATGCAAATGTTTCATCACAAACACGAGGTTGTGGCTTTTTACACCCTGCACTCAGCCGTCTGTACGGAGTGCTCCGGATTGAATCCTACCATTTCATGCAGCAGCTTAGAAATCGGCAAAAAATAGGTAGGAACGGCACCGACGTTTGCTGCTTTCTATTTCTATTTCTTCCTCTTGCTATTACGTATTACTACTACTCTTTGTGTCTGCATCGTTATTCTTTTTTCCCCCCTTTTCCCCCGAGCCAAGCACAGCCAGTGAAGGCGTGTTGGACGTTTACGTAAACTCCTTATGATGGCGACGGTTGGCCGGCTCCTTTCCGATCGACGGAACTGGGATCCGGTCATGACTGACAGACACAGCGGACGTGTTCGTGTGAAACCGGGTGTATTCATACCGAGAGCGATGATAGATGCCATATCGGCAGCGGCCGAGTAGCGCCCTGTCGTCGTGAGTGAGAATGGTGCCGTCGTTGCTACCGGTTACCCCTGAACCATTTTCATAATTTGCTGTGATGTTGGGCGGCCGTTTCTATTCGACGCTAGGAAATTGATACAGCCAGTCCATGGCAAAAAAGCAAAGCAAGTCTGCTGCGGAGTACGCAGGGCCGAGCCATGGCCACCAACACGGCCAACTAACGGCGACATGGGCCATAATGGGAACGGATGCGTGATGGTATTTTCCCCGAATGCAGCTGTTACATCGTCGATGCCGGTCTATGTGACCCGGGCCATGCTCCGTACATGTACGCAGCATATTCCGCGGCGCTTGTATAGCGTCTGCGCGATGTGATCGGGGCACAGATGTGATCGGGGCACAGATGGTTGAGTTTTATTATTGTTATTATTATTATTATTATTATTTTGCACACTTGATAGAATTGTGCTTGCGTGGTACTCCATAGGTGTCTGATGGGCCTTTCGTGGTGTCGGATATCTCGCATGATGTGGGCGAGCGTTGTGTCCGGAGGCAGGTTCTTCAGCACGACTATGGACGAAACCCGGATCCTATACAGTGATGGTGGCACAATGTCCATATTTATGAGACTGGTAGCTCGGCCTGTGGACGAATATCTATCGCAAGCCATGGTGTTTGTTTGCGCGTCAGTCATCTTTGGTTCTCCACCAACCTACCCGGGGGAATCCCCTAGGAAAGGGAGGACGGCATTACGTATCCAATGGGGATTGCGGGAGCTTTTGAGGGTTTAGCTGCGCGTGCGCATCATCTACAGAGGTCTTGGGGCATTATTGGGGCCCGGGCAAAGGCGGAAAAGAAACCTCTCAGCGGCAGTATTGATGATGTTCTTGACATGAGAGAGAAACAGTGGCAATGAATTTTCAAACGAATGACACGATACAAGGTGGTTCAACGGGATGAGTCTTCCTACCAACACTTGCTAATCCGTTTTCTAGTCGCCGTGGTATGAAAAGGAGTATCTAAATTATATCGACGAAATGTCCAACGAAGTGACTGTACTGGATTTGACAAATGTCTACAGGAAACTTATGGAAAGTGCGAGTACAAGAAGCGTCTCTTGGGTTTGCTAGTAGTGGCATGCAAGTATACAAATTTTTTTCGGGCCATGTCTTTCCAATGATGTCTATTCGGTTGTGCGTTTCGTCTCTCATGCGGTGATATATATATATATATATATATATATATATATATATATATATATATATACGATCAGTGAACTGGACGCCTTTTTTTTTTTTGAATTACCAAACGCATGAGAAAGATTCAGGATTCGGTGTGTCATAGCACAGTCTTGGCCATTGAGAAGAGAGGAAATAAAAATGCCGTAAGATGGTTATTTGTGATAGAGAAAGGGGTCTAATACGCAACACAGAAATTGAAATTTAATCTATCTGCTAAGCTGATGCCACTCCTTGACTGTCGTCTCGAGCAAGGAATGAGAAGACGGGTCGATGGTGCAGAGATGCAAACAGAATTTGAGCCGTGCCCGTATTTGAGCCGTTACGGTCCTGACAGATCAGATACACGCTGACGAATGCCTGCTGTCAGTATGAACAACCGAGCCGTATGCAGTATTTGGCTCAGCTTTCTGATACGTGCCGAGGGGGCGTTGATCTAGACTTGAGGTCATCTATCGGTTCATCACAAAACAACGAATGCTACATGCGCCTCTCGAACCATTGTAGCAGATACGCGGCCAAAAACGTGAACACTCGTCCGCAAATCACGGAAACGACGAGGGTTGATATTCTCAAGATCTCTTCAAATCGGTACAATAATAAAGAGAACCCGCCCGGTCCTCGACGAGAGAGTGACGAGGTGATGCTATGAATGTGGCTATTGCAATGCAGTCACGAACACGGAACGGATATATCCTCAACATGCACTGGAACCCGTATTGGGCTGATATCGTGCCTTCAAAAGAAAAGGTGTCCTTTTTCGTGAAAGGTGGGCCGATGTAGTCGATGGCTATGACGAGCCTGATGGTTTTTCGCCAGATGTGCAGACTGGCGGTTGCTCTTTCAACGATATATATATATATATATATATATATATATATATATATATATATATAGAGAGAGAGAGAGAGAGAGAGAGAGAGGAAAACTGACAAGTTTGGGATTCTCTAGATTAAAAGAGCTTCAACGATCCCGTAGCGTGAGGCCTCTAATAAGACGGCAAATGGCAGTGGCCAAGATGTTCGTTCACATAGTGTAGGCGTGCATTTTGGATCACTGATTGGTGAGTAAAAACCATGCTTTCACGTAACAAGAGCACGAAAAAAAACCTCTGCAAAAAGAAAAGCTCCGCCTTCTGCTGCTTTTTGCCCGCTGTTTTGAGTGAGCTCCTTTTGAGAGCGAGGGAAGATGAGACTCTCCCCGTTGTTCCGGGGGGAAAAACTCAGCTTCTGGGCTATCTGAAAAAAAATCCAAGCATCGGGTTTGATAGTATAGAAGAAGTTGGAAAAGAAAAGAAAAAACCAAATTATACCAGTTAAAGTTTCTTCTTCATCATCATCTTTCCACGGTCTTTTTAACGCCCGGCCATATCGCCTCACTGCGGAGATGGGTACAGCAATCCTTTTGTCTTTTCCTTCTTCTTCTTCTTCTTCTTCTTCTATACGCAGCTGAATAGAGTGATCAGTTGGGCGATTAATCTGCTGGGAGTTCCCTTTCTCCTTTTAAAACGAAACCCACGTTTCTAGGGATTCTGTACGGCTACGGCCTCGGTTGCCTCTGTTGCAACAAACTCTTACGAATCTCCATAGATGTAAGTAAATACATTATTATCACCTCGCATACGCACGGCATTTTTTTTTTTTTTTTTTTTTTTTTTTTACATCCCGCCTTGGGTGACAGCATTCGACTGTTTTTCCAAGAGGAAATTTTTTTTTTAAATAAATAATGATAAAATAGATTACAAACAAACCCCCCTCTCTCTTCCAAAAAGCTAGAATTTCCAACTCGAGCATGGAATAACAGCGTATATCAAGGCGAAACAGCGAACAAAACAATTTGAGCGCAAGAAAGATTTATTCATAAATGTTAATGAAGCAGCTTAGCGCAAACTATGGTGCTAAAGCCAAGATGGCCGAGTGGTTAAGGCGATGGTTTTAAGTTTAAGTATTTGACACCATTATCGAGAGATTCCAGGGTTCAAGTCCCTGTCTTGGCATAAATCGATTGTAGTTTTTTTTTCTTTTTTCTTTCCTTTCTTTCTTTCGCCATGGCCAATTGTTTTTTAAAAAAATAAATAAATAAATAAATTGCGGCTGCTTTATGGCTTATATATATATATATATTAATTATAGCATCAAGTTCACCATAAAAAATACAGCCCCTCAAAGAGGCCTAATAACAGATGGCGTGGTTTATCGAGAATTCGTGCTATGTAGCAGTTAGTGCGGGGGGTTCATGTGAAACAAACATAACATACATGCCTTGAGGAGCAGAGCCGTATTAGAACGAACTCGGCCAGATGCGGTAATTCCAATAGCTGTGATTACATGTGGTTTGGTTTGGTTTGTTTTGTTTGTTTTGTTTGTATATGAGAAGACTGACAAAGAGGGATGGGATGCCTTGAAGCAGAGAGACAGAGAGAGAGAGAGAGAGAGAGAGAGAAAAAGAAGAGGACAAGAGAGCTCTACCATTTGTTAGATGAAACGGCTGCCCCCGAGGCAAACCTTCATATCCCAGTTGTCATCGCCGCAATCAGTCAGAGGCGACAGCACACTGCAATTTGGGGAACAATCAATGATCCATGCTTTTCCCATTGAGGAACCGGTTATACCGGCGAACCCAGCTCGAATCTGAGCAACAAAAGTAAAGGTCTCTCCTTCTTGTGTTGTAGATGAATAAGTCTGGGCCTTTTGTCGAGCTGTTGCCCACGCTTACTTACATAGAATACAACAGTCGAAAAAGCTCCTTTCCTTTTCTTTACCAGTCGTTCTTCTCCAAAGGGTGTTTGTTGCTGGCAAGTCTTTTTCTTTTTTTTTCTTTTTTCTTTTTTCTTCTTTTTTTTTTTTTTTAAAAAAAAAAACAAAAAAACAACAACAACATCAGGGGCAAAAGCCGTCACGAGCTTCTCCCCCCCCCCCCCCCCCCAAAAAAAAAAAAAAAAAAGACGGTCAACGCAGATGATTAATGCTTGAACCACTCGCCGACGGGATGCCACGTCGTCGTCGTCTTATTCTTGCCATCGTTCATTGAGAAGCAACGTATTGCTCTGGGGTGAGGAGGAGAAGGAAACGAGGAACGAATATTGCGTCCAGGGGTACTTCTTCCCTTCCCAAGCGCAGCGCCTCGGGTGGGAATCTGTTTGTCGAACACCAAGTCTGGGGATGAATTTGAAAAAAATAAAATAAATAAAATAAAATAAAACTTTTTAAAAAAATAAAATAAAATAAAACCTGGGGCCCCGGATTTTTTTTTTGCCGTTTGGGAAATGACACCCTCATCGGCCTCCCCATCGTGGAGTAAAAAAAAAAAAAAAGGTCGATGGGGCAAAAACTGGAGATGACCCAGATTCAAGGATCTCTCTCTCTCTCTCTCTCTCGCCGTCATTTGAAGGAGGAGGAAGGGCTGCAGTTTGTACGTAATTGAAACTGAAAACTCCACCGTTGGGGGGGGGGGGGAGTGAGGAAGAGGGAGGAAGAGGGAGGAAGAGGGAGGAAGAGGGGAGAGGGGCAAAATAATTGCGAGTGATCCCATCATCACGACCTCAATGCCAGTTTTCCCAGTTTCCCAGGGGTTTTTTTTTTTTTTTTTTAAAAAAAATTCTCAGGGGGGAGGAGGTGCTCGAGCCGCTATTTCGAAAGATGTGATGAAGATGGGATGGAGAAAAAAAGAGTTCAGCCTCGAGAGGAAGGGGTTGTATGGCTCACTCACACCGTCGAGTCGAACCTTGATCAACAAAAAAAAAAAAAAAAAAAAAAAAAAAAAACGTCGCGAATTAAGCTTGAATCAAAGTAGGTCCCGTTCGGTATGGATACGATACGGGTTGCATCGTTGGCAGCACCTGGCGTGCGTCTCAAGTAAGGAGGGAGGGTTGCCGCAAACGAAACACAGACCCGAAAACTGCTCCGCTCCCTTGAACATGGCGAAAAAAAAAAAAAAAAAGATGCCAGCCAATGAATACCACTGTTTACAATGCGTAAAAAACCACTCTCTGGCATACAAAAAAAAAACCCACCAAAAAAAAATCGTGTGTCAACGCTCGGTGGCCTGACGGGGGGCCCCGGAGCAACGTCCCTGTTCCAGAAGTGTTCTCTGCTGACAGTTGAATCCTCCGAAGAGTTTTTTTTTTTTTAAAAAAAAAAAGAAAAAGAAAAAGAAAAGCTCAGCTGTCAAAAGCAATGAATTGTTCAGTGGAGCTGTTACAGAGACATGATGCCATATCGAGTTGGCCCAAACGCGCCATCTCCTCTCCCCCCCCCTCATTCAGCTGTCCCACCCTCGGGCGTTGGACACTCTTGAACGCGCGGAGTGGCAATAGGCAGTTTGGTAGCATGAAAGTTGAATGACGGGACGTTATTTGACACTGACTCGCGGCACAGGTCTCTTCTCTTGGCAATGAGATGGCCAACAAATAATCAAACGCGTCATTGCTCCGTACTCTGTACTTCCTTGCCCAATCTTGGGTCACGGCGCGGCGGATCCCCCCCTCCCCCTCCCCCCAAATGGGATAACCCCCCCAAGAGAGAGGGAGAGAGGGAGAGACAGAGAGAGAGAGAGAGAGAGAGAGAGAGATGGGATGGGGTGACAAATAGGTGGCGTCCTTTGATGCGGGAGCGTTTGAATAATGCTACATAGCTAGCGGCCCGCCCTTTTTTGCCATTTCCCGTTTTGCCAGTTGATTATCATCATCACCTTGGTTGATTTTCAGAACATTGCTCATGGCTTGCCTAGCCTTATCGAGCCGAGTCGGGGAGCGGCAGCCCCGTGCTGGGTGACACCTTGGAAATCGATCATACCGGCGCCCCTTGTATGTACATATGTGTGTACTACCGTACTCTGTATGAGCGTACTCTGTATACACACAACACACGACCTTTTCTCTTTGCTTATCGGCTCGGTCTCGTTTCGTTCTAGCATCGGCAACTGTAGTCAGTATGCATGCCCAAGTCCTGTTCTAGCGGAGGAGGCGGCGGCGTCGCCGATCCCCGACGACAGTGTCATTCGTTCGTTCCATCTACTCCGTCGGGCGAAGTGCTCTAAGCCGGATCCGGCTAACAATGGCCGGAGCAAGAAAGTTTGAAGCGGGCATCAGCAATCCCCCGCCCCCAAATAGCGCGCGCGGCACGAGGTGGGCATGAGATTACAAGGGCCGTTGCTTGGGAAGCTAGTAGAGATTTGAATCAAACGGCATTAGTTGTAGTCGTAGTTGTGGTCGTAGTTTGTTAGTCGTAGTTTGTAGTCGTAATAGTCGTAATAGTCATGGTAATACTAATACATAGTAGTCGTAATAGTCGTAATAGTCGTAGTAATACCTAGTAGTATTAGCAGTCGTAACAGCAACAGCAGCAGCAGCAGCAGTCAGTTGCTCCGTGCTTTTTTGTATAGAAGCAACTTGAATGGTGGCAACTTTGCCGTTTGTGTCGTCTCCGGACAATGAACTACTAGTACGTAGTGCTCCGTAGTGGTTAGCAGTACTACTAGTACTAGCAGTAGCAGTAGCGGTAGCGGTAATGCCAGTGGTGTGATTCGTGATTCGTGATTCGTGATTCGTTTGATTCGTGGGCTTGGTTTTGGTTTTGGTTGGCACTAGGTAAATCAGCAAGACCACTCCAAGCATCGGCCCCGGACTCCCAAGGCAGATGTGCTTGCTGAAATCTTTCCAACGATTCTAGAACGGAAACAACCGTCTTATGGCTGCTGCGCCATTTTTACAAAAGATGCGCCCTCCGCGCCGCCCTGCCGTACGGAGAATTTGGCGCTTTGCGGGGGTGACAAGAGACCGCCCTCGATAGTCCGTAGCAAGCGGACAGAGACGTTGGGCTAGCCGGCAAGGCTCTCTCTCTCCTGCAGCCTCCTTGAGGTGGTACTACCTAGGTTGGTATGTAGGTACGAGTATGTAGTACTACCTTGCCTACTACCTTTAGTAGTGCTACCTACGACAAGTAGGTACCGTGCATGCGATCTGCGCGGCCAAATCGTGTGGCTTCGCGGTGCCGCGTCAAAAGGCACATATATATGCATACCCATCTATAGGCGTGTCACCGTGAGAGTTGAGGCCGAGATGCGCCGCCGCGTCACTGCAACTGACCGACAGGCAGGTCGGATAGAAGCGCACGTTGCGCAAGCGCCACTGTGATGCCGCCCACCAGTCATGCCAAGATCCCTTCTTCCCATCTTCTCTTTCTTACAAGCGGTGTTCCGTACGTACTAGAAGCGCTATATTGTGAGCTGTCCGTGGTCCGTGTATGCCGCCAGGTTTCGTGTGTGTCTGATGGCATGTGAATGCGACGCTAGAAGTCAACGGGCACCCAGCCGTCCGGTCTTCTACAAAGGAAAAAAAAAAGAAGGACCAAAAGGTGCGTTCTCGCACGCACGTACTCGCACGTGCGTACCAAAAGAGAGAATAGGATGCCATCGCCGCGCAACAAACGCTCCGACCAACCAGTGCCGTTGGGTTGAGCAAACAAAAAACCTCCCTCCCCCTGCCCAGTCCATAGCACGAGCTTGGCAGTTGATGGCGCCAGATATCTCGTGCTCGTAGCGCCATCGAGCTGAATGGGCGGCTTCTAGAAGGGAGAGAAAAAAATGTCGCATTGTAGTGTCCGGCGTCCAATCTTGCGGCGGACAGGTTTCCGGCGTCTCGGGTGCCCTCCCCAATGGCCTCGGCCATCGCCAAGAACCGGGGGGGATTGGACGAACGAGGCACAATGAAATGTATAGCGCCACAAACCACCTTAGTCGGGGTGCGCTAAAAGCATTCTAATATGATAGTAAAGCCCAATTCAAGGTTCAGGCGGTTGCCCATCTTAGATTGCAAGCTTGCGGCACAGAATATGTAGCAGTTGTTGTTTGATCCAGGCGATTTGGCTTTTGGCTTTTGGCGGCGGGGGGGGGGGCAGCAGACAGGAAAGACGTTATCACAACCTAATAGTACCTGTTACAGCCCAGTCCGCAAAAAGCAGTACGTACTTGCCCGGCTAGTCATGGGTGGATGGTGCTATGATACGGAGTAGCCCCAAAGCCTTTTGGCGTACATGGCTGTTGTTGAATAAGCGCCTGGGAGAAGAAGCATCGCCTCGCCAAGAGGCCTTGGCGGTAGCGTCATGTTGGACTGTGAACTTATCTGTTCCGGGCGAGGCAAAAACGGGCCATGGCGATTCCCAAACAGCGGCCCCTGTTGGAGGCTGAGATGCCCCCCGGTGGTGGCTTTCGTGGACCGGTGGTGGCTTTCGTGGAGAGTTTTTGGGCGTTGATCGTGCGCGCGCCGAAGCCGTGCTGCTGCGAGTGTGTCTCCATATGCACTCACACACCGTCTGTAGTAGGTAGTCACTCGTATGGGATCGTGCAGGCATCAGGGGGACGTGCCCATAGCGAGGACCCTGCGCGGCGTCATTTTCGGACGATAGCCAGGAATGTCAGACTTGCGGAGTAAGTAATAGCACTCCGTAATGACCTCGATGATGACGGAACAAAAAAAAAAAAAAGAGAGAGAGAGAGAACAAGCCCCTGGAAATGCTGGGGGGGGACAGCCGCTTCGGTCAGTTACTGGTAGCAGCTGCAGCAACAGCACCAGCAACACCAGCAAATGGCATGGAGGTGTGTGTGTAGGTCTGTTCTTCTTCTTCTTCTTCTTCTTGTTGTTCTTGTTGTTCTTGTTGACAGATAGGCGGCGCTTGCGTTTGTTTGGGGCAGACCAGTTGGCGCATCAACATGGGGCCCGTCTCTTTCCCTTTGTCCTCCGGACCTCCTCCCAAAAAAGCAGCGCAGCGGGCTTCCTTCTGTTGGCTCGTCACGACTCGTGTTCTCGGCCAACCCCCCCCCCCCCCCGGGGCGCGCGTCTCGTGAAATTGGATGGTCGGCGATGATACCGGAAGAGAGCAGACCGTGGGCATTTTTACTCGTTATGTGTGGTATCACATGCGACCCGCCTGCGCTTCGGGCCAAGACGACGGTTTTGGGCCGGAAATGGCAGGTCGGCAGGGCAAGAAGCTTGCTAGAATGCTTCATGGAAGCACACGTCGCCACCAGGTCCAAACGCTTGACCCGCGAATGCTCCTTAGTGCTAGGCTTGAAAAGATAACCCGGCTGCGCGCGGGGATGCAGCCACCAACCAACCACATGCTGCCGTGCTATCTATCGTCCCTTGGTGGGGTTTATAGTAAGTTGTTGTAGTAGTAAGTAGTAGCAGTAGTAGTAGTAGTAGTACTGTAATCTGTTCTCGGGCTTTGATGGAGACGAGGCCAGGCTTTTTTATTTTTATTTTTAACGGTTTCTTTGCAAGAATGACGCCGGCCGGTGTTTGACCGGTGGTGTCTGGAGACGACGAGGCAAAGTTGCGCCATGGTCGGCTCAGCCGTCAACGAGCTGAATGGCTTGTGGATCGGAACGGCGTGGCTTCGTTCGATGGATGGATGGATGGATGGATGGCTCGCCGCGAGAAACGGCTCTCTGCTGCGACGGCCGGTCGTGATGATATTCGGAACTCGCTCGCTCGGGGGGCGGAAGGAAGCTCGGGGGCTCGAGAGAGAATGATGCCACTGCGGAGACGAGTCTGATGATGCCCTGGGCAGAGCTTGCCAGCGATCTGAGTTGCTGCGAACGAGCTGAATGGTAAAAAGCAGCAGCCGTAGCAGTAGTAGTAGTAGTAGTCGTAGTGATAGTGGTAGTGCTCCGTTAGTGCTCCGTAGCATCATTCATGATCCATCCAGCCAGCCAGCGCCCCGGGGGGGGGGGGGGGCAAGGGTTGGAGAACAAAGCCAGGCCAACCCCTCTGATCTGCACGAGTCGTAGTACATAGCACTCGCTCGCTGTCCTTGTTTATTAGTGCCACAACAGCCAAACCAGCCAGCGGTACCGACATTTGGCACCTGAAATCTGTTTCGTCCAAGGCACGGAGCACAAAGCAAAGCGGTAAAGCGGTAAAGCGCCAAACCAGCAAACAGGAGCGAGATCCATGAGCCCACCTCGATGCATTTGCATGCAGCCATGGCGCACCAGCGGTACCGCCTGCCATCAAAGGCTTATTATTGCTACCTAGTAGGTATTCCCAGCAGTACTACGGAATACCACCTTGGGTATTAGTATAAGGTACGAGTACCTGTACTTAGTACTACCTAGTAGGTATCAACTATACCTTAGGTGGTAGGTACCAGGTACGAGCAGGTAGTCAAGGTTAGTACCTTGCGTACTGCCAGCAGGTAAGGCAACCGGCCCTACGCAGCGGTGATCACAAAACGCCATCGTCTCCATTCTCGCTGCGAGGCTGGTGCATGCAATTCCCCTCTCTGGGCCAAAATAAATAAATAAATAAAAAAGCGTTTTCGCCCTTGCAAGACTTTCTTGCTTTCGCCTTTTGCCATTGGCAAGTTTTTTGGCGTGAATTCGCTTGCGCCACTGGCGGCCCCCCCGTCGCGCTAGAATCTCCACGGCGCCTTTAGTAACATGACTAAGGTAGACCGCTTGCCAAAAAAAAAAAAAACCCACCAAACAGACTGCAACCCCCAACTTTCCCCGTAGGGGGCCGTGGGCCGCCATCTCTGGTTCGCTGCCAGCATCATGCGGCATCCACAGATAGCGGCAGCGAAACGATTTGATAATCATAATCGCTCCCCCCCCCCCCCCAGCAACGATAATATATGCGGGGACGCTGATAGACATGGTTTCCCAACTCCAAAATGCTCAAGGATACAATCATTCATACAGGGACGCGCAAATGCAGCAGGCAGCAGGCAGTTGGGGTCGCTGGCGCGAAGCATGGGTGGGGAGCCCGCGGTTGGGTCTGTCTCTCTCTCTGCCTTTTTTCGGGTTTCTTGATTCTTTTTTTTTTGTTCCCTCCCCCCCTCTTTCCCCCCCGCTTACCGTCTTCATCAGACTTCTGTGCGAGTCTGCTGCAAGGGCACCCATTAGCTGGTACCACTACGGAGTAGATAGTAGTAGTACCGTAGTAGTAGTAGTAGTAGTAGTATCTCGTAGTACCTACCAAGAGGTACTTACCATCTTAGTAGTAAATGCAACAAACATGTGTACCATCTGATACTTGCCCGTATCAGCCGTGATTTCGAGCGAACCAAAGGGCCGCCAAGATCTGCAGCACCAGATGCCCAATGCAGCGATTATTGGGGAAAGCAAGGGAGGGGGGAAGCTTCCCTCGACCAGGGCCGGGATGCAGCACGCGCGCAATGGGATGGGATGGGATGGGATGGGTTTATCGCCTCTGTGGAGACTCGAGCAAATGGCGACCGGGGATATGGAGGGTTTTGGGCGATATGCGCCATACTGGATGGTGTAGCGCTCGTACCTGCTTGTACTCTGTGCTACCTGTGCTCTCTCTGCTGGCACCACTGGCGCTGCTTTGGCAAAAGCGCTCTTTGCGGAAATGGAGAAAGAGGGAGAAGGAAATTGAGGGAGAGGGAGAGAGAGATAGAGAGAGCAAGGATTGGCGTCTCAAAACATGGCAACCTACACTATATAATATGGGTCAGTATTGTATTGTATTGTATAGTACCATTAGCATAGGTACCTACTCCGTAGCATAGCATGGTACCTTACAGAGTAGTACCTACTAGTATTGTATTGTGGCCCGGCCAGGCCAACCGCGTGCTCCTTCCTCGCCTTGGCCTTTTTTTTTTTTGTCTTTCTTTCTTTCTTTCTCTTTTTTTTTGGAGGGGGTGTGTGTGTATGTGAAGAAGGGCCGGGGGGGGGGGGGGGTACCAGTACCAAGTAATACCAGAGCCACGGTCGACCAAGATGTTGACTCGAGCCCAAGTTCAACCCAGCTCGTAGTTGCCTTCTTTGTGTGTGTGTGTGTGTGTGTGTGTGTGTGTGTGTGTGCCAGCTATTGTACTGCAAAAACGCCTCGACCAGAAACACCAAGAAAAAAAAGAAAAAAAAAAAAGACCGACGAGGCTTGGGCTGAAAGAGAGAGAGAGAGAGAGAGAGAGAGAGAGAGAGAGAAAAGAATGGGTTCTAGGGCCCTTTGTGCTCTCCGGCTTGCGTGTGCTCTCCCTCCAATGCACAAGCACAAGCAACGAAACCCGAGAGAGGGAAGAGTTGGTATTCAGGTACTCCGTTCCGTACTTTCCGCCTCGGTTGAATCTGGCATCTTCCGGCAGGAAATCCTTCCTTCCTCGCTTCGCCCCTCCTCGCCTTTTCCCACCCTCCACCGCTCTCGTCTTTTTTTTTTTTGCCTCACACCCCCCGGCAGCCTCTCCAAAAGAAAAAAGAAAAAAGAAAAAAAGAAAAGAAAGAAAAATAAAATAAGAAAAAAAAAAAAAAAAAAAGAGCTGCGAAGCTAAAAGTCTCGAACTCCGTTAGCCTCACCCCGACTTCCCACAGCAAGGCAAGCCTCCAAATCGCCCCCCCCCCTGGTCCGGCGCCAGACAATCTTCGGTGCAACGTCCTTTGGGGCCTTTTGGTTCCTGCGAATGCTTCCATGCATAAATTGTCCTTCCCGGCCCTCCTAGTCGGACACCGCCCTCTCAATCGGCATCCCTGTTTCCAAAGGGTCAACTGCCCTCCCCCCCCCCCCCCCCCCCCGGCTCTCCTCCTCCCCTCTCCAATTGCATCTTCTTTTATTAGGCCAATTGTCCCGCCATCTTTTTCTCTCCTCCTCCTCTCTTCTCTCTCTCTCTCTCTCCCTCCCTTTCTCTCTATCCTCAACTTCATCGTCGCGTGTAACGTCTCACACCCTCACGGCTCGCACAGGGCACACAAAAAGACGACACAGTGACTGAGAGACAACGACGGAAGCCTCCATCATGTCCAAGGAGAGCGGCGTCGTGACTCCCCCCGAGAAGGGGGACAATGTCGTCGACTACCAGGCCTCCACGGCCGTCATTCGCCCGGACGGCGTTGAGCGTGAGGCCAACTGGATGACGCGCAATGGCCTCAACCTTGAGTCTTTCAAGAAGAAGCACTATGGCTCCGGCATGGTGGAGCTTGAGCGCCCGATGAAGGGTCGCCATCTGCACATGATTGCCATCGGCGGCTCCATTGGTGCTGGTTTCTTCGTCGGCTCGGGTGGTGCTCTGAGCAAAGGTGTAAGTCTCGATTCCCCTCTCCACGCCTCGGTGCGTGGTCTTGGTTCAAGGGCCATTTTGCTCATGGTGCTTGGAAACGTAGGGCCCTGGTTCTCTCTTTGTCGATTTCCTCATTGTCGGTATCATGATGTTCAACGTCGGTAAGTAAAACTTGGTCCCCCCCCCCCCGGCGGTTCGCTTCCGGCTCCTCCGGCTCTGTGGCCCTGACAAGGTATCTCGAATAGTGTACGCTCTCGGCGAACTCGCAATCTTGTATCCCGTCTCTGGTTCCTTCTACACATACTCTGCTCGATTCGTCGATCCCGCCTGGGGTTTCGCCATGGGTTGGAACTATGTTCTCCAGTGGATTGCCGTTCTGCCGCTGGAATTGACCGTCTGCGGTATTACGATTTCGTACTGGAACGCAAACATCTCCACGGCCGTCTGGATCAGCATCTTCCTCGTCGCCATCATCATCATCAACCTGTTCGGCGCTCTAGGCTATGCCGAAGAGGAGTTTTGGGCGTCGTGCTTCAAGCTCATCGCGACTGTCATCTTCATGATCATTGCTCTTGTCCTTGTCCTTGGCGGTGGTCCCTCGGACGGCCAGTACACCGAGTACTGGGGTGCCCGCTACTGGTACAATCCGGGTGCGTTCAGGCACGGCTTCAAGGGTTTCTGCTCCGTCTTCGTCACCGCCGCCTTCTCCTTCTCCGGCACCGAGTTGGTTGGCCTCGCAGCCGCCGAGTCGACCAACCCGACCAAGAACATGCCCGGCGCTATCAAGCAGGTCTTCTGGCGTATCACGGTCTTTTACATCCTCGGCCTCTTCTTCGTCGGCGTGCTGATTAGCAGCGATGATCCCGCTCTGCTCTCCTCTGCTGCCTACTCCGACTCCAAGGCCTCTCCCTTTGTGCTCGTCGGCAAGTATGCTGGCCTCAAGGGCTTCGACCACTTCATGAACCTTGTCATTCTCGTCTCCGTCTTGTCCATTGGTGTGTCTGGCGTCTACGGTGGATCCCGAACCCTGACCGCTCTTGCTCAGCAAGGTTATGCTCCCAAGCTCTTCACCTACATTGACAAGTCTGGCCGTCCTCTGCCCTCGGTCATTTTCAACATCCTCTTCGGCTTCATCGCCTTTGTCAGCTTGGATGCCTCGGGTCCCGTTGTCTTTGACTGGCTTCTGGCCATTTCTGGCCTGGCAGCTCTGTTCACCTGGGGCTCCGTCTGCGTTGCTCACATTCGATTCCGTGCCGCCTGGAAGTACCACGGACACACCCTGGATGAGATTCCGTTCAAGGCCGCCGGTGGCGTCTATGGCTCCTGGCTGGGCCTATTCCTCTGCGTCATTGTCCTGTTGGCCCAGGTAAGAATGGCATTCCCCTACCTGCTTTGAACTTTTTTTTTCTTTTTTTTTAGAATCATTTAGACTGACCGTGTCTTTTGTAGTTTTACACCGCTATTGCCGCACCCCCTGGTGAGCCAGGCCTGGCCACCGCGGAAGGCTTCTTCAAGCAGTTTCTGGCTGCTCCTGTCGTCCTGGGCTTCTGGATCGTCGGCTGGCTCTGGAAGCGCGAGCCCTTCCTGACGATCAAGAACATTGACGTCGATACCGGTCTCCGCGAGTTTGACTGGGACGAGATCAACCGCCAGCGCGCGGAGATTGCTGCTATGCCTGCCTGGAGACGTCTTCTCCATGCCACGTTCTAGACAAGAAACATGGTTTTTGACGGTGGTTTCCATTTTTTTTTTCATTATTTAATGCATGCATGTTCCTCCGTTGTACGGTATGAAATCATGTCGGATACAAGTTTGGGGTAGTGTGTCTGAATGAGCCCCGATGGCGATGTAACGCGGTGTATGCGACCACACCCTTGATGTCGTGGCCGATTTCTTCCTGTAAACAATTAGCTTCTCTTTCTATTATACTACAAGATACCACGGGGGGGCTTTGAGTAAGCCTCCAACGGGATGGGAATTGAACCAATAAACACCTGTTCATATATATATGCCCCGATATACCTTAGATTGCCACTGAAAAAAAAAAAAAAAAAAAAAAAAAAAAAAACTCCTGACGGATGATGTGCTGTGCGAAGTCTTGGTCGATTGTGAAGGGATATCGATGAATGTAAGACGAAACTGGATGCCGTCGAAGGGAGGGGAAATGGAATCTTCCCGATTGGGCGACGGCACCATTGCTGGGATAAATTATTTAGCGTCCTAGATTAAACTATGGGATGCGGTCTCGCTTGTGGGCTCGTAAAAAAAGGCTGGCGATTGCCGAGAATCGTAACAGAGTCACCGCCAAAGGAACGGAGAAAAGAAGAAGAAGAAAGAGTCGGAGATGTTTGGGGCGGACACTGCATATATGTGTATGTATATGTGCTGACATCGGCATCGAGATGTTGTAACTGGCGGAGCTTGATAATGTATCTGTCTGAAGGCGTACTGATTGGTGATTTAACTTGAGAGGAGGGAGTTAAAGTATAAAATGAAAATAAAAATAAAAATAAAAATAAAAATAAAAGATAGAAAATAAAAGATAGAAATAAAAATGCTCGTCGTTGACTGTTGCTTGTTGTTGCTTTTTTTTTTTTTCTCCTTTTCCTCCCGATTCACCTCCTTATTTTCTCTCCCCTCCCTCTTAAAAAAAAAAAAAAAAGCGACGGGACGGACAGCCTTTGCATTCTTTCCAAGGAGAAGATGCACATCGCCTGCTTATTTATCGAAAAGAAAAGAAAAAAAAAAAAAAAAAAAAAGAGGACTACGCGCGCACGCGTGCGCCCTGGGCTGGACATGGCTTTGGCATTTATTTGCAATGACAAACACGGCAAACGGGGTCGCGCCCTATGGCGGACAAGATGAATGGGGCGGCGGCCGGGGGGGGGGGGTGTTAAGGCTCTGTGGGGAGGGCTGGAAATGGAGTTTGATGAGATTTTGCGAATGGGGAAGAAGAGGAAGAAGAAGAAGAAAAGAAAAAGAGAGAAAAAAAAAAAGGGGGGGGGGGGGGGAAGAGACAAGAGCAAGAACAAGAATATTTGGTAGGTGGGAAGGGGCTATGGAAATTGTTATGATATTTTTTATTTCAATATAAGTAAGAAAGAAGCTTTGATAAAAAAAAAAAAAAAAAAAAAAAAAACCCTTGAGATTGCATCAAGATAACATACAGTATGTAACTTTATTTACACACACACATAATACATACACGCGCACACACACACACAAAACGGCAAGTCCAAGCCAAAAAAAACCTTTTAAATAAAAATAAAAATAAAAATAAATAAATAAAAAACAACCCCAGATCAGTAACGGCCATGTATAGGCGCATTTGTGAGATTGAGGCTTGGCCGCGCTAAACATTTCCCCGCCAGACAAAATAAAAATAAATAAAATAAATAAATAATAATAATAATAATAACAACTAATAGTTTATAATAATAATTTCCCACGTTCGATCAATCGTTTGGCCAAAAAAAAAAAAAAAAAAAAGGCTGTAAAGAAACCCCCCCCCCCCCGGGTTTTGCGGGTACGGCATGGTAAAGGAGGCGCGAGCGCCAGGCGGAGGGCGAAGCCCGGAGTGGAATTGATTGATTTGATTTGATTGGATTGGATTGGATTCGATTAATCATGTACTTACTGGCTTTGGCGGAGGGCATTCGCAGAGGATGAAGAAAGAAAGAAAGAAAGAAAGAAAGAAGAAGACAAAAAAAAAGGGGGGGAGGGAAGGGGGTGAGGTGGGCCGCGATGTCGTGCTGCGCGCTTGACGGGGGCGAACGAGCTTACATACCATGCGGTGTTTGTGCCGTCTATCTAAATCCATCAGGCTGATGCATGGATGATGAAGGGCAACGATGGCTTCAACGCTGGACAATCAAATTGGAGCTTGTCCGGGGGGGGGGGGGGGGCCCTTTGGGCAGACCGCATAGATTGGCTCAAACAACAAAACTTTTCGTATTTGTATTGCAACCTTTTGGTACAACTGGGGGTGCCTTTTGTGTTTTTTTTTTTTGCCATCGGTCTCGAGTACACTCGACAAAAAACTATCACCATCATATAAATAATGAAATAAAAAGAAGAAGAAAAAGAATAAAAAGAATAAAAAAAGAAGAAGAAAAAAGAAGAAAAAAAAGGAAGGAAAAAAAAAAAAAAGAAGAAATCGCATGTATTGATAATAATACGTTAGTAGTTTTGCTGCTCCACCATGCTCATCACGTCCCCCACAGCCGCCCTGGCCAGCTTCTTCAACAAAATCTTGTCGTCCGCCTCCCGGTATCTCTCCCAGCCGTCCAGCCCTTGTTTCGCCTGGATGCTGAGAGTCTCGTAACCCTGCTTGATAACCTCGGCAACTTGCTGCGTGGTCAGGTTGCCCGGCGGCTTCTTCTCCGAATTGCCCCTGTCGGCGAGCATCTGCTTGTAGTGAGCGCTGACGTTGATCAGCGTGTCGATCGAGTTGCTGTTGCGGTTCCCCAGCCCGTAGCTCTCCTTGAAGGACGCGAGCACCTCGCCCGACTCGAACACTTTGTAGAAGAGGTCGTCGTATGCGGCCGGAGTTGGTAGGAAGGCCTCGCCGGCCGACAACGACAACGCCACCAGATTGACGACGTGGTCGAGCACCGTTTCGACGCGCTGCAAATCTTTCAGGTCCGAGGCGTACGTGTTGAGGAAGCGGATGAGCGACAGCAGAGATCGGAAGAATTCGGACCAGTGGTAGTCCAGCCGCGTGCGCGAGCGCGACAGGTAGGAGATGATTCGCAGCATGATGCCCAGGCAGAGGACGTAGAGGCTGACGTCCAACCGCCGCTTCAGGTTGTGGTTGATGCCGTCCAGCATCGCGTCGAGAACGCAGGCCGCGAGGACACGGTCCCCCTTGACCAGGGGCAAGAACGGCTGCCGCTGCCGGCAGAGCCGCACGGACGCCTTGGTCTCGTCGCCGCAAATCTTCTTGCAGATGGCCGGGTCCTCGATGAGAAGGCGAAGCACCATCAGGTTCAGGTGCGCGTAGTACGTGGCCCGCGACGACAGGTGAGAGTGCTGTAAGAGGTAGGACGTGAGCGATAGATAGCTCGCCATCGGACGCTCTCCCCCCTTTTCCCCGGGCACCACGGTTACGAGATGGAGGCAAAACAGCTTGTTTGCGTGGGAGAAGTCGTAGGTAGCCAAAAGAATGGCAGCGCTTTGGCCGGGCCTAGATGCCGTCAGTCCCACACCGCCCCGTACGCCGCAGTGGTTTTTTGCCTCGACGAGGCCTGGGGGGGGGGGGCGTTCGCTTACAGCTTCGTAAACAGCTGCTTTGCCGTCGCGGCGTCATACACGGCCTTCTTCTCTCCCAGTCCAATCATGTTCAGGGTGCTGCTCAGGGTCCAGCCCGCGGGGAGGTCCTCCTGGATGCCGATGTACTCGGATCGCAATGCCTGGCATGCATCTCCGATGCAGCAGACGACTTTCTGGATGACCGCTTCGTTGACGAAATCGTTCAGGCGCAGCTGATACGGATTCTGAAATTCAAACTTGTTGTAGCTGGCGAGTATCCCCAGCAGGGTGAATGGCTCCGAGACCTGCCCAGGCTGCTCCGAGCTTTGAATAAACTAGACGCAGGATCAGCCATCGGTCGGCCCTTTCCCCCCCCCCCCCCCTTCACGGCCGTCGGCCCATTGCCCCCTCCAAACCTCTTCCCGCATCCACACAAACCAAAGTACCTTCATGATGGAAGGGAAGAGATCCCTCTGTATCATGTACGTGAGAAGCGTCGTCTGGTATGCACCAGCCGACAGGGCCAGCAGCACCTCGACGGCCTTGTGGCGCAGATCCACTTTTTGGTCGTCTCATCCGTCAGCTTACAGCATCCAGCGCGCCATACGTTATAGCGTAGTTTGACGGGTGTACACACGGTCTGTCCCATTTCGTATGATTCCATCGAGGGTGCTCACGAAATCCGTAAACACAGCATCGACGTGATCGAGTCCGACCAGTATGGTTATGATGTCGGAGCTCGGGTGCGAGTACTTCTTGGTCAGCACACAGGAGAGGAAGACGCTCAACGTCTACTGGATGGTTAGCCCGCACGCACAATCATGACCGGGGAGCTGTGTCTGGGATCGGTTCCCTTTTTTTTTTTTTTTTTTTTTTGGCACCACGCACATCAAGGGCATGTAGGGGGCTTAAGCCTTTCCCGCTTTTCACGGCCGCAATCGCCCTGCTGAAGAGCTCCCTCGTTCGTGCTTCCAGGAGCAGCAAATCGGCCGGATGAATTTCGTCCAGAGTCTTCCTCAGGGCCGGCCGCTTGGGTCGCAGCAGGAAAAACTCCCTCCAGAAACTATCCGATTTGTCGTCATCGCCCTAGTAAAACGTCGTCTTTCGATCAGCTCGGGGGGATACCGAAAAAAAGAAAAGAAAAGAAGAAAGAAGAAGAAAAAGAAAAGAAAAAAATTCCCTTCTAGCCGGAAAGCGAGTACCTTTTTTTTGGCAAACAGCCGATTTAGCTAGATTGTCTTGGAACCCAAGGGAATTGAAAGACGAAAAAAAAAAAAAAAAAAAAAAAAGGGAGGGGGGCGCTGGGCAAACCTTGAACAGGGTTGAGTAGAGCTTGAGGATCTTGGCGACGAAGACCTCTGGTCGAGGCTGGCGTGTCAGTGGTGACGCCTCCATGGGATGCGAAGTTGGCGACGTGGAGAGCTAGAAGCTCCTGTCATGGCGGGCGATAAAGAGAACGACGTGGGTGTCATTATCGCGGGACGCTTTGGCGGTGGGGGCAGCGGGCTCAAATAGAACGTTCCGACACTGTGTAAGAATAAAATGCTGACATGAGCGGAATGCCCCTCCCGTTGGACAGTACGCAGAAGCGGTGGGCACTGTAGGAGCGCTTTAAACAAGCCCCAGGGCCAATCACATTTTGTAATTGACATGCAGCAACATCATCAAAATTATGTATGTACTTTCTACACCATTTGATTGTAAAAAAAAAAAAATAATAATAATAAAATAAAAATCAACAATTGGCACTCGATTTGGGCGGGGGGAGAGAGATACAGGTTTGATTTTTTTTTTCTCCGTAAGGGGCTTTTTCGTAATGCTGTCATGTTCGCGCCTTGTGGCACACTATGTTGAGGGATATAAAGATACAAGTTCGACAATCTTTGGTTCGGGAAGCCGGCAATCGGCAAAGGGGTCGCTCGACAGGCCAACTGTTCGCACCTTTTTCCCGGCGGGATACCCTCCCATTTTGAACAAAGTTGTGAAGCCTCCTCAAATCAACAAACGAAGAAACGGCCGGATATAGAAGAAGAAAAAAAAGCGTGCAAAGTGTCCAGCCGATCAGTCACTATGCGTGAAGCAGGCCTACACCCTCAAACGCCCCCGGCCCCAATCTTGAAGGAACCTCTTCAACGGTGGGCAACCCCGCCCCCCCCCCAAAACTGTTCTCAACAGCAGCACTCCCCGAATACACATTATCATCATCGTACACAATTCCTCGGCTCTGATCAAGGGGTCAGTGCCGAGGTACGCCGTTTTATTTCGTAGAAATCGCCGTCACACAAGGTATCTTGTCTCCCCTCATCCCTTGACGTGTCTTGGGGCTCGTCTCTCTCTCTCTCTCTCTCTCTCTCTCTCTCTCTCTCTCTCATCCGCCATCTGCCGCGAGAGATTCATTTAACCAAGGATCGCCGCGCCGCCAGACTCAATGGCCTCGATCTCGCTCAGGTCGATGGGCCGGCGGCGAAAACGGGCAGGGAGCTCAGAGACGTCGAAGGCAACGCCCTTTGGGGGGAGGATAGAGCCGAGCTGGTAGCCAGAGGAGCCACCAATGCCAGCCTCAGCGCCGATGGTCTTCTGAAGGGGACCGTGTTGTTGCACGTGGTCGCGGTAGGCGCCAAAAGAGTTGTGCCGGGCGGCGGCATCACCGCTGCCGTAGTATACCGCGAAACCATCGGGAAGCTTTCCTGAAGGAGAGGCGGGGTGAGGTTGGGGAGTGTGGTCGATGGAAGCTGAGTGGAAAGAAATTATAGGAAAAAAAAAAAGACAAAAAAGTCTCCTGTTAGTGCGCAATGTCCCTCAGCATACAACGAAGGATGCAGTCGCATGTGCTTACCCGGAATGGTTCGGGGTCCAATGAAACGAATCAGAGGTGTCCGCTCCGCGTGGACAGCGGCTTGCCGAAGAACTCGAGTGGTAAACATGCTTGACTTGTCGAGAGAGCGTGTGGTGTTGGTGGGAAGTGAGGCGGGAATGGACAGCTGATGGCGGGGGTTCGTCCTGATGGTATCAGAAACAGCCTGTCGAGGGGCCGAAGCTTGCTGAAAATGAGATTCAAGGTGTGCGGCAGCAGTGGACGAATGGGGGCTATAAAAAAGAAGCTTGGAGAGGTCAAAATGAGACAGCAGGCGATGGAGGAGGGGAGATTTGTCGAGAGATCGGACGAGAACGCAAAAAAAAAAAAAAAAAAAAAAGAGTGGGAGGTTTTGTGCTGGCTGAATTGATAAAACACGCCGGAAGTCCGAAGGGGGGGATGGGGGAATAAGGTCGAGCGAGAGGGGGGGAAAAAAAAATTCAAAAAAAAAATTCAAAAAATGAATTATTATTGTTAAGAGAGAGAGGGGAAAAAAGAAAAGAAGAAGAAGAAGAAAAAAGGCGCGGAAACTGTACATAACTAAACTTGATTGAATTGAAACCTTTTTTTTTTTTTTTTTTTTTTTTTTTTTTACACCGCGGGAAGCTTCTTTTGGGAAAGCCCGCCTCCAAAAAGGACCCATTTTGCTTTTTAGGCTGCCAGTCCGGAGCAACAGGGCGGCAACTTGAACCAAACTTTGCTTTTAGCACGCCCTTTAAGGTACCCCAAACCCAATTGGGGGGGAGATGCAAGCCCTTCTAATCAAGAACTGGGGGGGGGAAGAAGAAGAAGCACCAGCAGCAGCAGCAGCAGCAGCAGCAGCAGCAAGCAGCCTTTGCCCAAATTCGGCATCTCGGAGTTTTTTTTTTTTTTTCCTCCCTCCAGGAAAATTTCCCATCACGACCAGCGTTTCTCAAAAACCTTTTTTTTTTTTTTTTTTTTTTTTTTTTTTTTTTTTACCGTCGCCCAGTCATCGTGCCACGCATCTCCTGATCCATCCATGGTCAGCCATGGGCGGACGCTTCTCGCCTAAGATGGCAAAGCCGCAAAGTCCGAGAAAAAAAAAAAACTTGGTCTCCAGCACCTCAACCCGCCACCTTTTTGCCGAGGAGAGAGAGAGAGAGAACGCTCGCCCCCGCTGCTCCCCCCCTTTGAACTTTTGCGAGAGGTCGCAGCCATGACAACTCGAATACGGGACATGCCAGGAGGGGGAGTTTGGCGGAGAGAATCGGAGCTGGACCGCCTCCGTCCACATGGCCGCCAAGAGCTTGCACAGAGTTACTTTTTGCCAAGCCTTGCATCCATGAGTCGTCTTAAAACTCTCCATATGTTCTGGGAGTTTTTTTTTTTTTTAACGCCGTATGACGACGACTCAACACCGACTGCTTGGTCGAAATCCGACTTGGTTTGGGGAGATTTTTTGGCCTTGATGGCTCTCTCTCCCTCCCTCCGTCCCTCCGTCTCTCCGCCTCTCCGCCTATCCGCCTATCCGTCTCTCCGTCTCTCCGTCTCTCCGTCTCTCCCTTTTGCTGAAAAAGAGGTGCCCATCGGACACTTGGCAATGCCATCCTAGTCCTGTTGCCATGCATGCATGCATGTGCGCAACCAGCTTCTCCACCTCCGCATATTTGCCAAAGCCGTCAGCCCTGAACCCAGGACTGCTTCCATGTTCGCGCGCTTACATGTGCCTGCTAGTGCTACTAGCACTTGCACAAGCCCGTGCGTGAGTGATGAGTTGCGTGAGTGCCATTGTTGTTGAGTGTGAGTGTGAGTGGGCTCTGTGTCCGACCCGCAAAGAACTCTTGTTCGGCTGCAGAATGAATTGCATGTGCCGTGTCGCAATGGTAAAACATGCTTTTTTTTTTAAGCTGTGCAAGTATCCTGGGTGGGTGCCCTTTGGCGATGCTTGGATACTAAGCCATCCCATCCCATCCCATCCCATCCCATCCCATCCCATCCAATTCATTGCCTTGATACTCTTTGCGGGCGAATCACATCACCGAGAGCCCATCGTTTCCCCCAGTTTTTGAATTCCGGGTATGGCGCAATCTGCTCCCGTACATCGCACAGCCCTCCCCCCGGGGCGGTTTCGGTCTTTTCTGCAAACGTTGGTTTTTGTGAATTTGTTGAGTGATGGATGTGCTTTGCTTTTGCTGTCTGCGTAGCGCCCGGACTTTCATATACACCACCCCATGAATTTCAGCCTCGTTCTGCGTGCGGTCCAAGTTTTTCCTTGTTTCTCACGGCTAAATCGAGGTTCTAATTATCGAATGCAAAAAAAAACATCATCGTCCTCGTGCATAAAAAATCACACAAAATCCGCTTAGCCTCCCCGTCCCACCTGGTATTGGCGCATGTATCTTTTTTTTTTTTTTTGTAAATAGACTGACTCTTTCGCTTGGCCGCTATTTAGCCTTGGTATTTTTGTATGCCTCAAACCCCCCTTTTTTTTTTTAATGGTGAAAACCTCCTTGTCCCGCATATCCCAAGAATCATCATCTCATAACCATGACTCGAGATTTTGAACGACACATCCCGGCTGGCCGTCTTGTCTACGAACCAGTTTCCCAATTGTGTACACCCTCTCGTCGCCGCTGCGGAGAGCCGACACGACGGCTTCAACTCGGCTCGCCTCTACGGCCACCACCATGCCGATGCCCGAGTTGAATGTTCGGCACATCTCTGTAGGGGCCACGTTGCCTGCCGCCTTGAGCCACTGGAAGACGGGGGGCATTTCCCAAGTGCCATAGGCAATCTCTGCCGCCAGCGAGTCGGGGAGCATGCGAGGCACATTCTCCAGCAGTCCGCCTCCCGTGATGTGTGCGAGGCCCTTGATGTGGCCGAGCACGGGAAGCAGGCTCTGGACGTAAATCTTTGTAGGCGTCAGGAGGGAGTCTCCCACGGTTCTCGACGCATCCCAGGGCGCGGGGGCGGAGTAGTCTAAGCCGGCAGCCTGCACAATCCTCCGCACGAGAGAGAAGCCGTTGGAGTGGACCCCGTTGGATCCGAGGCCCAGGAGGATATCGCCCTCGGCCATGGCATCCTTCCGGGGAAGCATGCCGTCGCTGGTCACGGCACCCACGGCACAGCCCGCGGCGTCGTAGTCTTCGTCCCTGTACATGCCCGGCATTTCGGCCGTCTCGCCGCCAACCAAAGCGCAGCCGGCCTGGATGCAGCCGGCGGCAACGCCCTCGACAAAGTCCGCGGCAGAAGCAAGATCCAGCTTGCTGCAGCCGTAGTAGTCGAGGAACATCAGGGGCGTGGCTCCCTGAACAACCAGGTCGTTGACGTTCATGGCAACGAGGTCGATGCCCACGGTGTCGTGCTTCTTCATCGCTTGCGCAATCATCAGCTTGGTTCCGACGCCGTCAATGGCACCGACCAGAATGGGCGCGTTCGGGTAGCCGCACTGCGACAGATCGACTTCGCCCCCGAAGCCGCCAATCTCGGCACTGGCACCGGCTCTCTTGGTGCTGGCGACGGCCTTCTTGATCTTTTCCACAAAGTCGTTGCCGGCCTGGATGTCCACGCCGGCCTGGGCGTACGTCATGGAAACCTTGCCCGCGCCTCTGAATGCACGGTGGGCAATGTCCTTGCGGTAGAACTTGCCGTCAAAATCAATGACGTTGGAGGCCAGCGCGGCATATGAGGCGTCCACGGCGGCCCGAAGCGAGTCGCCGACAGAGTTGATGGCAATCACTCGGCCGCCGGACGTCTCGAGCTGCTGCCCATCAAGCCTCGTGCCGGCGTGGAAGATGGTGCTTCCCGCGGGAGGCGCCCGGACGGCAATCGGAGTGCCCTTGGCATAAGCGCCAGGATAGCCGCCAGCGGCAAGGACGACCGTAGCGCTAAACTTCTTCTCTACGGAGAGGTGGCAGTTGTCCAGATAGCCGCCCGTGCAGGCCAGCATGATCTCGGCCAAATCGGTGTCTGCGGAGAGCAGAGGCAGCACCGTCTGGGTTTCGGGGTCGCCAAATCGGACGTTGTACTCGAGCACTTTCGGCCCAGCGGGGGTGATCATGAGACCGGTGAACAGCACGCCGCGGAAAGGCTGCCTCTCCTGGCGCATCCCGGAGATTGTAGGCACCAGGATTTCTCTATCGACCCGCTGGACGAGTTCCGCCGTAGCAATGTTTGTGGGCGCGTAGCAGCCCATGCCGCCCGTGTTGGGCCCCTGGTCGCCGTCAAATATCCTCTTGTGGTCCTGAGCCAAGGGCAGAGACCGGATAGAATAGCCGTCGCAGAACGTGAGGACGCTGAGCTCGTCGCCCTGCAAGAACTCTTCCACGACCACCTCGTCTCCGGCGTCGCCGAATGCCTTGTCCACCATGATTTCCTTGAGCGCGTCCCTGGCCTCTTGCTTGGTTCGCGGGATGATGACTCCCTTGCCAGCGGCCAGACCGGTAGCCTTGATGACAACATCGTGGTCGATGCTCTCGAGATAGGCAACCGCCTTGTCGTAGTCGGAAAAGTTCTCGTAGGCGGCGGTAGGGATGTTGTACTTGTTCATAAAGTCCTTGGAGTACGTCTTGCTGCCCTCTAGGCGAGCAGCCTCCTTGGAAGGTCCAAAGCAAGGAATGCCGGCTTTGCGAAAGAAGCCCTCGACACCGTCAACGAGGGGGGCCTCGGGTCCAGGGACGGCCAGATTGACGCCATTGGACTGAGCGAATTGGACAAGAGCAGAAAAGTCGTCGGCAGAAACGGAGGAGATGTTTGTGACCTTGGGGCAAGTTGCAGTTCCGCCGTTGCCAGGGACAGCAAAGATGGCCTCGACCCGAGGAGACTGGCTTAGCTTCCAAGCCAGGGCATGCTCGCGGCCACCGTTTCCAATCAGGAGGATTCGAAGGTCGGCCATTTTTTTTTGGGGGGGGGGGGGAGAGTGACGAAACTTCTTACCGGAGCCCCCAAGATGTCCAGATCTAGGTCTCTCCCCTTTTTCCGTGTTGAGGATTTGTGGACAAAGATTTCCGTCCAGAAACTTGGAGGGCGCCAATAAATTTTTAAATTTTTTTTTTTTCCTTATTTCTTTTTCTTTTTTTTTTTCCTTTTTACCCTTCTTTTAGGAGATTCCAAGGTGGGGTGGAGGCGGGGCACTCGATCAGCGAACCGGTTGCGCTAAGATAACGGATTATCGGCGCCAATTGGTACTCTTATACATGTGTTTACTATGGGTAATTCGCTGGGAGGCGCAGTACTTAGTACATGCACTGTTTCGCCTAGAAGTCAAGTTGAACCAAGGTACATGAAATAAGGTACATACTTGACAGCATCGCTTATCAGCACAAGATTGAATTTTTATTTTTCCACTTTTTATTTTTTTTCGCGGGGTTCTGCCAATAACAAATTACCCCTCCATCGCTGATCGGAGGAAACGCATCATCCCAAAGAGTGGAATCGATAAATAAATAAAGAAACAAATAAAAAAAAAATTCAAAAGCTGGCTATATTCCGAGCTTTCCATCCATCTCCGGGTCCGAACAAAATGGCTTCAGACTCAAAACCAAGCGGCGCAATTGCTGTGGGGGTGGCTGATTTACTGGTATGTCATTGTCTACCTCGTCTAAGGGTGGTACCAGCAAGTCGTCGGTGCTGGAGCAAATCCAGGTCATCAAGGCAGCACTAATAAGCGAGGGAAACAAATTTGAGGCGTTGGCCGGGTGGAATGATTAAACATGTGATAATAAAGATGGTTGGAAATTGAATCATGTGCGCAGATGATGACGAGTGCTACGAGATTCATCTCCTGGGGGAGGGCAGAGCACCGGTCTTTTGATTTTATTTTTAATTTTCATGCCTGTGAATGGAGAGGCGTGATTGAGGCACAGCTGATCTTTACAACAAGAAGTCCACTCGGATGCAGTACGTTGTGACCACAAAATATCCCGGAACAAGTCAGTCTTCTGGTCATGGCAGTAAGAATCCGCTATCAAAACAACAAGGGGGCTGCTTTACCGTCTCTCTCTCTCTCTCTCTCTCTCTCTCTCTCTCTCTCTCTCTCTCTCCCTCCCCCCCTTTTTTTTCTTTCTCTCGCAAAATAGGGCGGCCTCGGATCCGTATTGCTATGTGTAAGCGAATGGACGACACACACACAAACGTATAAATATAAAAATAGATATAAAATATATATATATATGTATTCATTCATAGTAATGTCCCTGTTGCCGTCCCTTTCCTTCTCATGCCAAAAAAAAAAAAATCCCGTATTTTTTTTTTTTTTTTTTTACCCAAGGTTCAACGGTGAATTATCGCACCATGGTCGATCCGGGAACCTACACTAACAGTCCTCGACATATTGCGCCTCCCTCATCTGTGTATATTCAAGATCCTATATATATATATATATATATATTTATAAACGCCTTTCGCCGACCCGTATGCAGTATATCATGCCCGCTGTTTCCTCTCCATCGCTCTTAAAAAAAATTATATCATTTTCCCCCTCCCCAAGGATGCTCCGCTTCGAAAGTTGTAATCAGCAGTTGTGTATGCAACTCTTCTTTTTTTTCTTTATCCGCGAGTTGACGACGACCTTCTATGACATGAACAGCTGCTCTAGGACTTGTTGAGAGGTCTTCTTGGCCAGTTCCTCTTTGGCGCGCTCCCCAAAAGTAAATCCGTCGTAGAACAGGTGATCGTTCGGAGCGTCGCACTGCTGGTCGGAATGAGGCGTGTCGATGCCAACAATGGCTCGGTTATCGGCAGCGCAGGGCGTCCAGACGTCGAAGAATCGCATGGAGCAGTCTGCGGGCATCGTACCTCGGCCCCTGCTATCCTTGAGGCCCGACCGCTGCATCTCTTCTTCCGTCATGGCATCTAGAACGCTTCCAACCAAGGCGGACTGCAGACCCAGCCGCCGTGGGTAAGGTGCGTAGATGACGTCTTCGTCGATGACCTCCCCGTCATCATCCGTCTGCTTGGGCCGAAGGGGCTCCGGAAGGTAGCGTAGCAGGGAATTCATGGTTGGGACCGACACGGCCACGTCAATGCCTTCATCTTCGACCCCGTCGGGCTTGGCATTGGCCTTTCTCCTCCATTCCTCCAGCCGTTGGGAGACTTGAGCGTTCCATCTTTGAGAAAGGTAGGCAGCGTTGCGCAGCTGGACACCCCTTGACTGCGGGAGAGATGGGAGGGGGCGGTTCTGCCAGCCCGGGGCGAGGGTAATGTCGAAGAGCTGCGGGATCACGACGCGGAAGCTCTCCGTTTTGCGCTCGTCGGGCTTGCTCTCAGGGGCTGGGTGGGTGAGAGCCTGGATCTCTTCCCGGGTGATGTTGGACCAGAAATCGGAAAAGGCGGGCGAGTTTGGGTTCAGCGATTTTCGGTACAGCAGCTCGATTTGCGAAAAGAGGATGGAGACTGAAGCGTCGATGAGTCTCTCGCCAGCGTCCCGCGGCAGCGACGCCAGATTCCAAGTCTCCCAGGTGCCAAACGTGAAGACCCACAGCGTCTCTCGGGGCGGGATCTTGGGAGGAGCCATGTTGAGGAACCGTTGGACCTGAACCTCTAGATCGGGGGTCTCAACGGGCACCGGGTACTGTTCCGGGATGTAGGAAGTGTTGAGGGCAGGCTTCCCTGTGATGTTTGCCTGCTCGGCAAACAACTCCAGGGCTCGTATCTCGGTGCTGTAGAGGCTGTTGGAGGTCAGGCCTGGCAGCGAATCGATCGGAGGGACAAAGGAGAGCACGGAGCGGCAGTTGAGCTGAGGAAAAATCCGTTAGCACTCGCAAACTCATGGCCGCCCTTTACGGATGGCCGTAACAGCAGCAGCAGCAGCAGCAGAAGCAGCAGTCGTACCTGTTTGCAGAGATATTCAGGCCATGAGGTATGTGTATGTTTGGCATCAGGCGCACTCCCCAGCAAGTCTTGCGAGCCGAAGACGACGATGCGGAGGTCGCTGGAAGCAGCCGACTCGGGCGCAGACCAGCTGAGAATCTGCTGGTAACGGTCGTCGTGCTGCAGCGGGACCAAGTGGAAGAGTATCAGAACGACAAAGGCGGCGGCGGTGAGATGCAGGACGGATCGCGGACCGCCTCGCCACAGGCGATGCCAGCACACGACTAGAAGGGCCTTTGCCTGGAGACTCCATTTCGACGGCCCATCGCCCGGCAGCTGGTGCTCGGACGGTTTGGCGAACGCGCTCATGGTTGCCGCGAGCTCCCGCGTTTGGCGAGGGCTTGCTTAGGGGGGGCCCAAGAAAGAAAGTAGGTAGAGGCGCGAAGGAGAAGGCGGCTTCAGAGAGCGAACATAGGATGCGTATATCGAAGCCCCCGGGGCGTGGTGGATCAAAGCAAGTATGGAGATGCCGCGGCTCGAGACGGAGGTGCGAACATGCGCAAATAGACCTATATCCAACGGCTCTCTCTAAAAGAATGATTGATTGTATAAAGGGCCGAAAGAGGAGAGATGAACAAACTCCCAAAATCCAAAATCCAAAAAAAAAAAAATCCAAAAAAAAAAGAAAAAGGAAAAGAAAAAGAAAAAGAAAAGATAAAAGATAAAAAGAAGAGAAAACAGACGCGGATCGTGGCAGCAAGAGGAATTATAGCAATGGTATATATAGTACACGGTTGAGGATATCGTGCTGGAGAGGGAAAGGATTCAGAGTGCAGTGCCGGGCCAGCCAAAGGGGGAGAAAACAAAGAGAGGTAATAACTCGGGTAGTGCTTGCTACCTTTTGAGGTACTAACTAACTAGTACGAATCGTGCCTAGTAAGATAGTAGTTGATGATGGGGGTCCCTTTTTTTCGCTTTTTCGCTTTTTCGGGGGGGGAAGAAGGCACTGCGGCTTTGCCAAGTTAAGTTATTTATTAGGGAGCTATTAGGGAGCTGTTAGGGGAGCGCGTGCAGGCAGGAAGGAGCAAGGGAAAAAAAAAAAAAGGGCAGGACCGGATTCTGGCTTGCTGCTGCCATGGACGGGTTGTTTATAACATAAATGGCCCAATCCATCCTCTCTGCCTATGGCAACCAGCACGCAAAAGTCGCACCGAGCAGCCATAGTGCGCCCCAGTAAATACTATAGTACAAGTAGGTACTTATTGCTGGTCGCCCCCGTGTGCTGCCATCATCGCCATTGCACACTGTGATTGCCCGAGCGGCATCCCAGAAACGGCTGAAACGCAAGCTTTTTTTTTTTTTTTGGGGAGGAGGAGGAGGAGAAAGCGTCATCTTTGCCGCGTTGCCGTGCCGGTGGAGAATTGGCGATGTTGCTAGTTGCCGCTTTCGGGAGTGGAGACGCCGCTGGGAGAAGTCGAACATCTGCGATGCCACACCCTCCGAACCGTTGCGTACGCGTCTTTCGTGCAGATGCCACGGAGCTCATGCATGCGTGTGGCACTACTAGACATCAATCCAGCAGGTCGTGGTCGCGGCACGGCATTTGTTCAACGAGGGGGGAGGAAACCCGGCCGAATTCGACGCAGCAGGCTCGAAGCAGTGAAACACACCCAACGCCGCGCCGTTTTTGATCCCGATCGCTTTGAATCTGGAGAACGAGCACGGAGCACAAGATGACGGGCTCCGGGCCTCGGCCTGCGTGGGAGATGCAGCGGATATGCGGCAGCTGGGATGTTTGGATAAAACGAATCAGTCATCTTTGATGAGCTTGCGTCGTCATCCTCATGATCCTTTCCTCCCCTCCCCCCCCTCCTGTCTTTGGAAAAGGGGCACGCGACAACACTTCAACTTTTTTTTTTCTTTTTCTTTTTCTTTTTTCCTTTTTCTTTTTTTTTTAGCGCGCCGAGAACGAAACCCCAGCCAAAGGTCATCCATCATTAATCACAAGGTCGGCTAAACGGTCCAAGGGTGACGCGGATAGTATTTTTTTTTTTTTGAAAAGAACACTATAGTATATGTATGTCGATGCTAGAGATCGTCCAGGATAGTCGGGAGGTTTTTTTCTTTTTCTTTTTTTCTTTTTTTTTCTTTTTAGCTCCAGGTCCAACTCGTTGCATCAAGTTCCCCCCCAAGACTCCGTCCGTACCTCAAAAGCACGCTCTGGTTGCGAAGAGGGGGAGGGGAAAACGAAATGGAATGAAATGAAAGAAAAAGAAAAAGAAGAAGAAGAAGAAGAAGAAAAAGAAAAAGAAATAAAAAGTTGGGAAAAGAAAAAGAAAAAGAAAAAGAAACAAAAAGTTGGGAAAAGCTCGGAAGGGAAGAAGGGAAATGAAATGCCCTAATAAACGAGCCGCCATGAGAAGGCAGTTTGTGGCTTTACGTCAAAAATGGAAGACAGCACAAAGGTCTTGGTACTACGTACTATAGGTACCTAATAGTTAGTACAGGTACACCTACTAACTTGCCTGAGTACTAAGGTAGTACCTGTCACTAAGTTAATTACCTTCCAGCTGCCCATTGTCACGATGGCTGCATCTGCCGGGAAATTGAAACTTGAAATGCCCCGTCTTCACAACAAGCTTAAAAACGCCACGCACCCTACGGAGAATTTTAAACCAAAAAAGCCCTCACCCGTCTTTTTTGCCTCGATTGCGACTGACTTGGCACGACAAAAAATCAAACACGCCCCGTGGGATGGGAAGACGGAGAAAAGACAGCCGATTACCTAATAAGTGATTACCTACTAGGTAGGTACCTTAGGTAGTACTGCTAGGTAGTATATATACAAGGGTACTTATAGTACTTGGTAATATATACCTAGGTACCCGCACATTTCCGTGCTCGCCATGCCCCCATTTCAGACCACTTTTGTTGTCAACGACTCTTTCTTTTCTTTTCTTTCTTTTCTTTTCTTTCTTTTCTTTCCTTTTTTCTTTTCTTTCTTTTCTTTCTCTTCTTTCTCACGTCCGTCAATGGCTCGGCTGCAACAAAATCGCCAACCGCTATTTTTCAGAAAGGGGTGACACAACTCTGCGTACAAGCTGCGTGCAAAGCTGGGTGGGCTGCCATCAAAGGGAGAGTAAACCATGCGAAGCCAATCACATTCCAGCCTCAACACCCTCGAGTTCCTCCAACGGCCTTGGCGAAGCAACCTGCACCACCTTGGGGTGGAAGAAGTGAAGGGATCATCTGGGCCCGTGTCAAAAGAAAGGCCTTTGGCTTAGTAGTTGGTTTAGCGCCAGCTGGTGTTGGAGAGTTCTACTGCTAAATTAATTACAGCACAGCCTTGACCGTTACACCGTTCCGGAATGGCCAGCCACAATGGATTACCTACTAGTAGTTGCTTTTGGACCCTTTGCAACTGTTTTTCCAGCTTGCATTTTGGAATACACACGCTCTTCTTGTCTTGCTTTCCGCTACACTACAATCAATTCGTCTTCAGATCCCCCATCAAGACACAAGGCGCAGGACTGCTGACATCATCTTCCCTTTTTTGCAATCCATCTCGGTTCCCCCCCCGTAGTTTCATGGGCCCGGCCATGCACGTGGCTCAGGCCTGGCAGTGCCTGGCAGTGCCTGGCAGTGCCTGGCAAAATGTCACTGTCGCTCAGCGCATTAGCGGCTCCCCTGCCTGCCTGCCTGCCTGTCCGCCCCTCTACAGTTGCGTTCTGTATTTATTATGGGACCACCTGTTGTCGATCGCGCGTCGCACACACACACACACTCACTCACTCACACCCACCCACCCAATAATACACAACAGCTTCTTCGCGCTGCGGCTCCGTGAGAGAGAGACAACTTCCAACCGTCGAGCGGCCGCCTCGGTTAAACGAAATTGGGGAAAATAAAAATTTATAAAAATTTGAATTTTACATTTCTAAAATAAAAGAAAAATTAATAAAAAAATCTCTAGATGGAATAGCTTCACGCGCCTCTTGACTTGTCGCCTCCAACCGACCCCCCCCCGCCTAAATTCGAATCAACAATGCACAAGATCCGGCGCCGCGAGCAATGACCCGCGCCTGTATTGCGTCCATCCTCCTCCGCGTCTAGCCTTCACCGCGCCCCTCGGACCTCTTGTGCAACCTCCTACAGTCATCTCTGATCAGAGCCGGCGCGGCTCCGACGCACGACATGCTCTCTCACCTGCGATTCCACCGGCGGGGGCCCTCCAACCCGACCTCGCCGGCACCAGACCAGCCATCTCCCTCGTCCCACAGCAGCCATCAACAGTCTCCTCTGAACCCGGATTCGACGCCCTCTCCCGACGCACAGCTTGCACCGTCCGCTTCCGCCTCCTTGCCGCCGATAGCCCGCGTAACGTCAAGCGAAGTCGATCTAGATGCTCTCGAAGAGAAGCGAGATGTCGAGAAACCGCCGCTGTCGGCCGGCCGGCCGCCACAGGCCCAGCGGTCTGGATACATCACTGCCGTCTCTGGATTTATCGGCGGCGTTGCCTTGCGGAACTACCAGCGGAACGTCGAAGCCCAGCAGGCTGGCGATGGCTCCAAATTTGACGGCCAGAACCAAGGAGGCCCGTACCCCGCGCCCATCTCGAACAACATCGACTCGCCGACGAGGCCGGCGCCGCAGATGTCGGACGGCTCGAGGGGGGCCGCCCCGTTCAGCACCGGCGCCCCGCCGTACTCTTCTACGTCTAGCCAGCGGCTCTCCAGATCCACGCCCTCCACCGGCGTCCTGAGTATCGAGCCTCAGAAGGGAAAGAAAGGCCTGCCGTTCCTCAAGAACCCCATGTCCACGCTGCTGTTGAGGAGGAAGAATAACCAAAGCACCCCGGCTGTCTTGCCTCTTCCTCTGAGCAGCCGCTCGGACGACCCCGCGTACGATCCTCGCATCAGGGGCACTCGGGTTCATGACTTTAGTGCGCCGAGACGCAGGACGAATGCCCCTGCCAATGACACGGTCGCCATTCGATCTGCTTCGTTGGCCAATATCGCCCTGGAACCGGGACTTGGTCCCCGCGGCGCGACGGACAGCCGAGGTCCCGTGGTGTTGGATGGGCAGCAACAACGCCGCATGCTGAGCAGTGCGTCGGACCCTGCTCGTCCAGAATCCGGGAGCACAAACTCGCACACCATCGCCCAATCATCTAGCGTATCCTCGGTTAGGACGGGATCCTCCTCTGCAGAGCACGCCCTTCCATCCGACGACTATATTTTTCCCGCGGCGACGTCCAAGACCAATGACTCGGCCCCCCTCCAAGCTAACCCCTCAATAGCCTCTCGGGCTACCCCCCGGGAAACGGATGACTCGGCCATGAACGCGGGCTCTACGCGGACGAACAGGTCCAGAAATGTCTCTCTTTCGTCCGTGCCGAGACACATGAAGAGCACCTCTTCGCGGTTCAGTTTTGACATGATTGGGGCCGCCAAGCAGGAGAAACTCCTCGAGGAACGCCACCGACAGCGGGAGCTGGATAAGAAGGCTGCGCAGGGCGAGCCAAGCGATTCCCGCTTTGACGACTTCGATGAGGATGCCTTTGATTACGACGCCATGATGGACGACGATGGCTTGGAAGAGAGGATCCCCGGCATCAACGCCGATCTTGATGAAGAAGACGTGTATTTCGACGATCGGTATCACGAGCAAGAGGCCCCGTACATGGAGGACGAGATGGATCCGGATGACGACCAGGAGAATTTCGCCGGCTTCGCATTTCAGCGGTCAAACGCGACCTCGTCCTCGGCAACTCCGCAGAGTGGAACAGGCATGGCGGCAACTCCTAGTGACACCGACGGCGAAGCCATTGGCCGTGCCGTGACAAAAGACGCGCCGGGGCTGCCGACACTACCCCTATCGCCCGAGCCGAACTCAATTGCGGATCGAGGGCCCGACGCCGAGGCGCCTGGTCCTGGGATTGGAGGCGCTGACGTTTCGGCCTCTTCCCAAACACCCGGGACGGAACGAGGCCCGGGTTCGCACTCCACGGCCAAGCCCCCAGCACAAGGCGCCTACCGTGGCATCGCCGACGACGATCTATACTTTGATGAAGGCATGGCTTCTTTCGGGGGCGTGTTTGCCGAAGACCTGGCCGGGGGCCCGGTGGATGACGGGGTGCCCTTTGACGAATCCATCTTCGACAATGATGATACAGATCAATACGGCCGACCTCTACCCGGAGCCTTTGCACTGGCTAAATCGGCGCGGGAAGGGAAAAACAGCCAAGAAATGCAAAAGCAGGAGACAACAACAACAAAGCAGGAGCCGGAAACGGCGCTGCCGCAAAGCTCAGAGCAGCCGGACGTCGCCCAGGCAGCGACGCAAGCCGCGGCCAGCGTCGATACAGAGCAGTCGGGCGGGAATGCAGGCGATGAAGCTTCGAACGACTTGGCCCCAACCTCCGAGACTACCATTGTCGCGCCTCAGCCAACGCCCTACGGCGCAAACCCCATCGTCGCCTATCAGGCTGCTCTGGCCGCGGCCGCCCTGAAAGCAGCGGAGTCTGGCAAATTCGAACGTACGATGCCGCAGTCCCCCACCGAGGCGGGCAACCACGGTCGGCCATCTGCAAGGCTCGATGGGATGGACGACCTTGATGATTTCTTACACGACGACTACGGATATGTCTACGGCGACCTGGGCGATTTTGAGATGGATGACGATGCCATCATTGCGGAAGCCAATGCCAGCGCTCTGGCCAACGATTCCGACGGGTGGTACGGGCAAGAATTTGGCTTCTACGCCGCCCCAGTCAACAGTTACGGCTCCCACAGCGCGAGCTCCAGCTTGGACGACTACGGATATGCTGCCGGTGGATTCTTCGGCCCCAAAGGCGCAAGCAATCCAAATCGCAGCATCAGCGGTCGCGTGGTTTCCAGAGAGCCAAATTTGACCCCCATTACCGAGCGATCTGAATATTCCAACAGGAACTCCCTCATGAGCCTTGGCATGCCACCCATCGGCGGCACGCCCGTCCTCCAGAGCCCCGGACTGGCTCAGCTGACCATGATGGCGGATCGAGGCGACGACCAGATGAACCTCTCGGCTCTCCTGCGGCTGCGGTCGAGGGCATGGGGAGGTTCCCAAGCCAGCCTGGCTTCCAGTAAAGATGGATCTCCAAGGTCGGAGAGGGGGGACACTCCGGGTTCGCCGCGAGGACCCGGCTTCCCAGCCTCTTTGCCCCCTTCCACCGTCGGCCATACGCGGAAGAATTCGGCATTCTCCATTGTGAGCCGCGATTCGGATGCCGGCAGCGCCCCCGCCAGTCCTACGCTCACAATGCCCTTGTCATCCCTCGCTCACAGCTCGTCGGTTGAGCCTGCATTCACGAACCGAGAAGCAGACCTAGCACCGGCCTGGGGAGCGGTCTCAACGTCCCCATTTCCAACGGGGTCAAACTTGTCCCCAGAAGGCATTTCCCCGCTCAGCGACTCCCACCATCCCTCTGCTCCCGCAGTGCCCGGTACACACCCACATGCTACGAGTGCGCGTAGCATTCAAGACGCCGCAAGCCCGGAGAAGGGCCACCAGCGACAGAAGAGGTCGACAGATAGTATATCCTATATGATGGAAGAGGAGAGCGGGGAGACGCGGTGGGTCATGGAGCGCCGGCGAACGGGGGAATTTGGGCAAGTCGAGATCTTGGAGCGGGAAGTCGTCGAAGGGGGGCGTATATAGGGATACGTCAATCTCAAAAAATCGACCCGCATGACGATGATGGTGGTGATGGCGACGAAAGCGATTCAAACGAGTGCGTATGTGGCAGGGGGCGGGGGCGAGAGCGAGAGCGATGCGAGATGTACTACTGCCGATGATTTAGTGGGATGTCGTTAATGATTCAAACGGATAAAGTTGTAGGATATGAAGGCCGGGGGCGATTTCACAGCGGCGGCATCATTCGAAGATGGGATCTTGCAAAAAAAAAAAAGGGGGGGCGAGGAAGAAGAAGAAGAAGAAGAAGAAGAAGAAGAAGAAGAAGAAGAGGGAAAGAAGAGGGAAAGAAGAGAGGGGTGGGAGAAACAGAGAGGGGGGGAGAAACAGATACTGTCCGGGCATTTGGGTGTGTGTATATATATATATATATATAAGGGCGACTTTGGACCAGGTTGATTTGGATAGCGGAGGAGAATGGTGTTGAGGAGTGTCTCTGAGAAGACGATTACGGCGGCTTATGATCAGAGATGAGTTTGGAGAATGTTGACAGGCTGTAGACGACGTTTTAAATACCCATTGGTCTATGGACGGGGGAAGCGACCAAACGACAGGGCGCTGGAGGGATCGTTGAATATCATGCATTATAGACGGAGGCGTCACGCACGGGAAACGACAAAGTCATGCACGGCTCGACTCTGGCTTCTGACTCGGTTTTTTTTTTTTTTTTTTTTTTTTTTGGAATCGTTGCTAAATTGTTTTTCCCGGGGGGCGAGTCCGTGATGCGTCTTAAAGAAGCTCGGGATACCATATGGCACTATTTATGGAGTAAACGAACGTACAAGTGTGCTCTCTTTTTGAATGCGTTTTAACTTGAGCTGGCGACGAACTTGAGTAAGACCTGTACCTAATCTTAGTACCGTGGGTTAGTGATAAAACAGGTACTAGGTAGGTACTACTTCTACAACCTATAGTACTAAGGTTACTTGGTATAGTACAGGTATTGGTTTTTTTTTTTTTTTTTACTGCAACCAGTACTTGCAAGATTCGACTACAAAAAAGAGGCCCTACCGCCCTTTGCCTCGTCGGCAGAATCACATGACAGTCGTGCCAATGCGTGCCAGAAAACAGGGCTCATGCCTGGTTCTCCAGATTCCCGTAAAGGCGGTGAGCCCCGGCGCTAAGGACTGGTAAGCAGGGTTTTTTTTTTTTTTTTTTTTGAATAACTACTGTAGTTGGTATGGAATGTTGTTATTTTTTGTTGGGGGAAAAATAAAATAAAATTTAGGCAAAGCAACAGGTTAAGGCAGTTGATACGGCTCTGAGGAGCCAGTGGAGGGAGGGGCTCAACTAGTTATGGAGTACAGTATTAGTGAGTGCATTAACATTCATTACATGCTTATCCTCGATGACGAGCGCCAAGGCCAAGTAACTTAACCCCTCGTCATGGGCACTAAGAGAAGAAGGGGGGGGGGGGAGGGATCTCAGCCTATAGGAGTGCGAGATGAGCTCTTGTTCAGGGCTTTCAGTGGGGGGCGGGAGATTTTCTTGGGTTTACAAGGGGGGGGGGGGTTTAGCCTCAAGCCGCACTGTAAATCCTACATATTTATTCCAAGGGGACGGATAAAAACGCAAACTTTTGGGGGGGCGGTAGTCAAGTCATTTGCAACTCGGGCATGGATGATGAAGAAGAGGATGGAATGATTCCCATGTCAGGGCGTGTGTTTGCGAGGGGCAAGTGAGAGCCGCATTGTTGTCGTTGTTGTTTGTTGTTTTGTTTTTATTTTTATTTTTATTTATTACTCAACAAGCCGAGATGATCGATCAACGTTGGTGACCTTGGTACTACATACCTTACCTTGTTAGTACTAACCTTATACTGTCAAGTAACGTACTAAGTGTGTACCTTATGTACGTACCGGTAATTGACGCATAACCAGGCACCTATAGTATGGGCACATGTCGTTTTGGCACGACGACTTCTCCACTGCGTGGATGGACGGATAACGCTTTCCTTGTTTAGAAGAGGGGGGGGAGAGGAAGAAAGAAAGAAAAAAAAAAAAAAAAAAAAAAAAAACTCAGACCATGACGGGACTGCTAGTTCGCTCAGCTGTCAAGTTTTACAGGCTGAGCCAATCAGGTGCCAAATCATATCGTGCTTGTGCATGATTCCCGTTATGGTGGTTTTTTTTTTTTTTTTTTTTTTTTTTTTTTAGGTTGCCGTGGAGGAGACGGTGGCACCTGCCGGATGCGATGTAGGTGAAAGGGCACTGAATGATTTTTTTTTTTATTTTTTTTTTTTTAAGTTTTTTATTTTTTTAGTTTTTTGGGGAGGGTTGTAAAGAAAGAAGAAGAAAAAAGGTAAAAAAATGAAAATAAATAAATAGATAAAAATACAAAATAAGAAAATAAAAATAAAAATAAAACCTTTCCGCCGGCAGCCACGTGAGAGAGAACGAACCCGGCACCTCTAGAACCTCTAGAACCTCTAGAACCTCCTCCCAGCTCGAGTTAATATCTCGCAAACCCATCTTCGTCTCGTCCGGAACAGCCAACGAAGCGTGGCCGCAACGCCACGGATCCTCGCGACTGCACCAGAGCGACGCGCACCACAGCAAGTTCCGTGCCAGCAGAAGTCCGGCCGAGCTCGACAACCCCCCACCACGCGATCCCCCTTCCAAGCACCATGCCCGCGAACCGCCCGCGATGCTCAGGAAGCGGTGCGCACCTATCAGCGCCACGCGTTGAGAGCACGGGGAGATGCTGGGCGGCCATCTCCACCGAACGGGGCTGATTGGAGGCGGGCGATGGGGGGACCGTTCGTTCTCGGGCGGCCACTTGCGTCGCTAGAGAGCGCCTTCTCTCTCCCCCAAGCAGCAACGAGCTCCCCGGCGCAGCGCCGCTTGCAGGAGGGCCCGGCACCGAGATGGGCATCTTCGCGTGGGCGTTTACCACATAGAGCCCTTGCAGGGCCTTGGTCGTGTGCCTTTTGCTTGTTGCGCCGCGTGGTGCCTTTTTTTTTTTTTTTTTTTTTTTTTTTTTTGCTGCTGGCATGGCCATTTAATACAGCTTCTGCTCCCGCAAAAAAAGGCTTTTTGTAAACTTGTCCGTACCTCTTCTCGCCGTTTGTCACCAGGTTGGTCCTACCTACCGCTTTTACGCCAGGACAGCCAGCTTTTTTTTTTTTTGGCATCTTTCTTTTTTCCTCTTCTTCCTCGTCTTTTGTTGCTGTGGTTCTGCAGCTGTTTCCATCCTCATTGTTTTTTTTTCTTTTCATCTTCCTCTCTTTCTCTGCAGGCTCGGCATGGAGGTCTAGACCAAGTTCAGACGCCGGATACGACATTTACCTACAAGATCCCCCCCCCCCCCTTCTCTTCTCCCCTCCCTCCTCCGGTCCCCTCTGTTTCCTCTCAGCCGCAAAGCTCCGTCTCGGGTGAAACAAGCTGGGAAAAGAGTTCAATTGACCCTTGCGTGTGACGCTCCGCCCAATTCTTTGGGTGCCACTGCTGTCATAACCACCAATCCTCGAGGCGGCCCTAATCCTACCATTCGCCGCCCCCTCAAGCTCCTCTGCAGAACCTGACTCGATTGAAATACCCCTGCTCCCTCTGGAATAAGGTGTGCTCGACCAAACCAATTCAAGGTCCTCCTGTGCTTTTGTGAGCCGAACTCCGCTCCGTCTCGGCCTCTTTTTGCGACAAGCCAGCGCATACTTTGGCTTTCAACCGCTGCCATGACTCCTGCTGTAAGCCTGGAAAAGTCAGCCATGGACACCGGATCAATAGAGAAGAATGTCGACGGCGGTAACCATCACGGCCCAATGTTCGGCCATCTCAGAAATGCCGACGGGTCGTCGCTGCGCAGCGGCGAGGATATCCTTGCCTTGCAAGATCTTGACCCTGCCCTCAACATGAAGATGCACCTTGTGAACAACGTGAGTGTGACAATGGAGGCTTACTGCGACCCAAGGCCACGGTCCCTGTGACAGTGAACGACGAGGAAACTAGTCCATCCCTAAAACTTCCCGAGCCCCCGAACCCCCCCCCCCCCCCCCCCTTTCTCTTCTTCGCCGTAATGCTTCAGCACTAACACTGGGTGAAAGGCAATTGATGAGATTGGATGGACTGGCTACCACATGAAACTCTTCTTCCTCAATGGATTCGGGTTAGTTTGTTCTCTCTGCGCCTATCCCCACCACTCTGGGGGGCTCTCAACTTTCCAATCTTTCTCCCCAGCGTCTCCTTCCTTCTCCCGAACCTCATATGCTATATTATCTATGATTTTGATATTATTATTATTATTATTATTATTATTGTCATTATTCTTACTTTCAAATTTTTCTTTTACTGGGTTCCTTTTGGTTTTTTCCATATGCTAACTTGGTCGACTCGCAGCTATGCCGTGGATTCCATGATCCTCCTCTTCCAATCCATCGTTGCCACCCAAGCCTACCGCGAATTTGGCCAGAAGGGCTACGCCAATGCCCTAACCATTGCTGTATACGTCGGGATGCTGACGGGGGCCATTTTCTGGGGCTTCAGTGCCGACGTCATCGGCCGCAAGTGGGCTTTCAACATCACCCTCTTCATCTGCTCGGGGAGCTGCATTATCGCCGGTGCCATGCCTAGCTGGCCCACCCTCTCGCTCTTCATCGCCCTGCTCGGATTCGGTGGAGGCGGAAATCTCATCCTGGACACGACCGTCTTCCTCGAGTATCTCCCGAGCAGCAAGCAGTGGCTCTTGACCTTCCTAGCCGCGTGGTGGGGCCTTGGACAGGCCATCACCGGATTCATTGCCTGGGGCTTCATGGTGCCTGACAAGTGGAACTGCGCAGACGTCGAAACGTGCACAAAGGCCAACAACTGGGGCTGGCGGTATGTGCTCTTCACCGGCGGTGCCCTGGTGTTCGTCATGTCGATTCTCCGAATCACGGTGGTCAGGCTGCGCGAGACGCCAAAGTACCTCCTCGGCCTGGGCGACGATGCCAAGGTGGTGGAGACTTTCCAGTTCCTGGCTGCCAAGTACGACCGCCCGTGCTCCTTGACCCTCGAGAAGCTCGAGGCCTGTGGGCAGATTCAGTCGGCCCATGGCAAGAGCCGGTTTTCCTTGTCCGAAACTCGCATTCACTTCAGCGGACTCTTTATCAACAAGAAAATGTCCATTTCTACCGTCTTGATCTGGCTCAGCTGGAGTTTGATAGGCCTCATTTACCCGCTCTTTTATGTCTTTCTTCCGTACGTCTCTCGAGTCTACCATTTCATCTCCTTTTTTTTTTTCTCAGAAATGCATCACGCCAATGAAGGAACGCCGCTGACTAAAACAAAACTCTCATATAGCACTTATCTTACAAGCCATGGTAGAATCTTCGACCGCACCGAGTTTGAAACATGGCGCAACTACTGCCTCACCAACATCTGCGGCATTCCTGGACCGATCATCGCGGGCTTCTTGTGCAACACAAAGCTGCTCGGCCGCAAATACACCATGTCTATTGGCGCGCTGATTACCATGGCCTTCTTCTTTGCTTACACCGCAGTCAAGACCGCCGCTCAAGATACAGCCTTTACCTGTTTGATCGCATGCTTCCTCAACATATACTACGGCACGCTGTACGCCTATACTCCCGAGGTGCTGCCCAGTGCCCACCGTGGCACCGGCAACGGCGTTGCAGTGGCCTTCAACCGCATAATGGGTATCGTATCGGCCATTGTGGCAACTTTTGCAAACACTCAGACCTCGGCGCCTTTGTACATTTGCGCAAGCCTCTTCCTTGCTGCTGCCGGTATCTCAGCCGTATTCCCCTACGAGCCTTATGGGCGTCGGAGTTCATGAGGCTATCTCTGAACGAGGTTGGTGGGCCCTATTTCAACAATATAGCAGCCCCAGCTTCATGTTTCTTCATACGCGTTGCAACGAAAGAGGAGGCATTGTGTAATGAATTGGAAAATACATACATACATAAGGCATATATGTATTCATAGAAATAGTGATACCCGAGAATCAGTTGAGAGTATATATACCTAGTAGTATTTTTGGATATTGATTTAAAGGGAAAAATAAAATAAAAATAGACCAGGGCGAAGACGTACAAGTGAGAATTATGCAACGCAGCATTACAATGCATTATGCACATACATGCTACTAAGCACCTAACCTCAAGGTAGTACTAACCTTACCTCTACGACCACTTATAGGTATTGTTAGTAGTTAGTACCTGTTACCTCACGTTAGGTATGCGTGCAGTAGAAGTCAATGTCCAACAACTTTTCTTGGCGATGGCTGACTAAGGGCTTATATCGTCGTTTAAAGCGTAGGAATTTCAGGCATCAAGATTGCATCCTATTTTGATCGGCGTTCGCTGGCATCAAACATCGCTGGCATTCCGATTGGAGTAATTTGAAATTATTTGACTTGGCCTCCCCCCTCAGCAATGATATCCAAAGTTTCAGCGCCTCTACGTAAGCAGTGCCTCCCAAATTCAGCAGCTCGCTTTAGCCCGCAGTTGGCACGGCGATACACTTCGCGGGCAGATGGTTCGACAAAGGAACGCGATGAGGCAAACGCAGGTCGGGAGGGCAAATTCGGCCCTGCCAGTGGTGGCCACGCCGCGGCACCAGGGCCCGGGGCAATGACGCGGAGATTGCAAGAGGCGACAGAGGAGGCGATGTTTGCGGGCGGCTCAGCCGGGAGGCGTGCCGTGCAGGATGCTGGGTTCTCTGAAGAGCTGAAGGAGAGGCTGCTGGGTAAGATTGCAGACGCAAACTTTCGACAGGAGTACTCGGGCGCGCTGGCAGCAAAGGATCTCATATCCGCCGCCGGCGAAGGGACGAGGCATATTGCCACAGCGGCGCCCTGGACCGGCGAGGAATCCACGGCGGATGCAGTGTTGAGGATGCTGGATGATGCCAAAAAGCCCCTGAAGCCGGAGTTCAGAGGCGAATTCCAGCCGCCCGTCGTCGACCCTCGAGTGAAGCGGACTCCGGCGGTGCATCCGCGCCAGAAGGCGATAAATGCTCGAGACAGGGCATCGCTCTACGCTGGCATGGGCATGAAGGAGGAGAAAGGCTTGAGCGACAAGGAGCGGGAAGACATAAAAAGGGAGTTTCGATCAAGGTTCGAGCCGGGCGCGCGAGCGTTGCCGGCGACGCCATCGGGCCTTGCCGCGCTGGCTAATGAGCAGATTGAAAACGCCATTGCCAGGGGCAAGTTCAAGAACATCACGCGAGGCAAAGGCATAGAGATTGACCTTGCCCGGAGCAACCCGTTCGTCGATACGACGGAGTACCTGATGAACAGGATCATCCAGCGCCAGGACATTGTGCCTCCCTGGATCGAGAAGCAGCAGGAGCTCGCAAAGACGGCAAATTCCCTTCGGTCGAGGCTGAGGGCCGACTGGAAGCGGCATGCCTCCAGGATGATCGCCGCCAAGGGAGGCTCTCTGGAAGAGCAGATGGCCAGAGCAGATGGCTATGCCCTGGCGGAGAGGTTGCACAATCCCCGGAAAGCGGCCGGGGCGGCAACTAGCAAGACGGAACAAAAGTCCGAGCAGGTAAACGGACCAAATGCAGGGCCCCTACCCAGGCCCTTCCGCGACCCGGATTGGGAAAAGGCCGAACATGCATACCTGAAGCTATCTATAGACCAGCTCAACAGCATCACGAGGAGCTACAATCTCATGGCCCCGGAATTGGCTAAAAAGCCATACTACTCTCTGCAGCGAGAACTAGACGCCTGCTTCGCGGACGTTGCGCCTCTGATTTCGCAGGAAATCAAGGAGAGAGCCACGCAGCCTCGCGTCACGTCGAAGCTGACATCCAAGCCGTCTCCATTCCTGGGAGAGGGGATAGTGAGCAGTTTGCTGGGCAAGGATAGGGTCAAGATTTACGATACGAGGGCGGAGCCGTATGGATTCAAGGAGTGGTGGAAGGACGTGTGGAAGAAGGAGCAGTAAGTAGAGGAGAATCACCCGGGGCGCCAAAGTTTTTTTGCATAAGTATGGATTCGGGGCCTTTGGATCTTGGCATTGGGGTATGTCTGAATACCTATCATCTGCATGGCTTTTACGAGGTGATTGCTTGTGCATGCGCACCAGCAATAGTACGCATTCTCTCTTTGTTTTGTCAGGCGTACCTATTCCGACCCTCCCAAAAGAATTGGGGAAAAAAGAAGAAGAAGAAGAAGAAGAAAAAAACTTTGATAGCTAGAAGGAAACCTGTGCAGCCTGGGAAGAAGGGACAAGATTGGAGACCAAAAAGGCAAATGATGCCTTGGTGGGCAAGTGGAAGAGACGCTCTACCAGGACGCTCAAATGCCTTGCCTTGCCTTGCCTTGCCTTGCCGGATATTGGGAGCGTGTTTATTCCGAGCCTCGTTTCGGGCCAGCTGTGCCCGCATCGCCAACGGCTGATTTTTTTTTTTTTTTTTAAACCTGGAGATCGGCGGCCATGATCGCCTGGATCGTCGAGTTGCTGTCCCGGCTATTGCTGAGGAGGCCATGGAGGGAATGCTGGTACTCTATATACTCTATATACTCTATACTCTATATACTCTTTACTCTATATACTCTGTACTCTATACTCTATTCTCTATTCTCTCTATATACTCTATACTCTATTCTCTCTCTATTGTCTATACTCTATACTCTGTAATTTGCACTCTCTACTCCATAGTCATGCGTCATCTGTTGTTACGCCTTGTTTCTTGTCTGTATTTTGCTGCACCTGCCCGCAGCGAGCTCGGCACGTGACATTTTTCTGAGGAGAAATTCCCCCCATGGCTACAACGATTCATGCTACGGCCAGAACAAGTCTCTTTTCTCTTCTCTTCCTTTTTTTTTTTCTTTTTTTTTTTTTCCCCAAACTTGTGAGCCACGACACAGAGACTTTTCTTTTCGTCTCCCCAAGCCCAGTGGGCTGCTTTACCCATCCCAGCAGCACGCCAAAAACGCCGCAACATCTTGTTCTGATCCGCTCCAGATGATGCCCCGACAGGGCTAGGCGAAGGCTCTCTCTCTCTCTCTCTCTCTCTCGGGGATCCCCCTGGTCGACATCTGCAAACCCTCGGTTGTGCATACGGGCCCTTACTGTACGGGAAAAAGGCAAGCCAGGCACCCCTTGGCAAGCCAAGAAAAAAAAATTGGCCTATTGGTAAAGCGCCTTCGCTGGAAGCCGCACCATCTCCGGCCAATTTCCCTTGGTTTTGATGTGCCGACCCGCAATAAATCGGCACACCACATGCCGGTGGTGTGTGTGGAGGGGACGCGGCGGCCACGGAGATGCCATGTTTTCTTGGGAGGGTCCTTGGCGGGTTCTGTCTGGTCTTCTTGTTCGTTTCGGGCCTTTAAGGGTGGATTTTTTGACCTGAGAGCACGACACAACAGGAGAGAGTCAGGGAGAGAGAGAGGGATAACAAGTCCCAAGGCAGGAGGAGTGAACCGGTCACCAGAGCCGGCTGCTTGTGGCCTAGCCCCAGCCATGAAAGCCTGGCCCTCTTGCCGTTCGGCGGGTCGTCACGGCGATGGACCGCATCCTCAGTGCAACGAATCGCAATACGGCCTGCCTTTTCCAATGACGAGTGATACCCTCGGGATAAGGCCAAAGAGAGCGAATGCGCCCGCGTGGTGTAACTTCTTGAACTGCTGGTCCTTGGGGAGGGGGAAAAAAAAAAGGCAAGAAGCGAGGAGACCGCTGTTGTGGTGGCTAGTGCAAATGCTCTTTGGGGGGCAACTCGCTCGTCCACCCATCCGATAGACGAAGCTGGGTGGCGGACAACGTTGCACTGGAGAATGTGGACTATCCTTCGTAGTCCGATTCCTTTAAATCGTAACATCCCGCCGTCTGCGTCTTTTTTGCCTCATTCCCTCTCCTCTTGCTCTTTCCCTTGCTCACTCTCTGGCTGGACCTGTTCGTCTTTTGAAAGGGCTTGCCTTGTCTTGCTTGGCCTCTGGAACAGTAGTAGCTGAGGTGTGGACGATAGCCGGACCGCAACCATGGCCAACAACCACGAGGACACCGCTGCCGAGTAAGTCTCCATGAAGAAGCGGAGAAATTTTTCCCTGCGTCGACCAAGCAGCCTATTCTGCTTGCTTACATGCCTTGTCCCCATCAGGCTTCACGAGGAGCTCAACGAGCGTGTTCACCACGGCGAGACTCGAGATCTCGCCGGAGGCTTCATCGCCGCTCACCCTGATGAGAAGAAGGACTTCGGCCTCTCCCCAGAGGGCGCTGAGGTCGGCGCCACCCCTGACGGCGAGGAGCCGAACGAGTATGAGAAGCGGACCCTGCGCCGTGTTGGCGAGAATCTGCCTGCCTCGGCCTTCCTCATCGCCGTCGTCGAACTCACAGAGCGTTTCACCTACTATGGCGCCTCCGGTCTTTTCCAGAACTACATCAGCAACGGCAAGAACACTACCAACGACTCTCCCGGACTGGGTATGGGTGGCCAGGCCGCCACCGGTCTGAACTTGTTCTTCCAATGGTTCTGCTTCGGTACGTGCGGATATCGGGGCTTGCGGCCTCTTGCTCGCTTCCGGGAGACGGCGTCGCTAACCCCAGCTCGTCTCTTGGCGCCTAGTGACTCCCATTCTCGGCGCCATCATCTCCGATCAGTACCTTGGCAAGTACAAGACCATCATGCTCTTCTGCTGCGTTTACTGGGTCGGCCTCGTCATCCTCTGGACCACGTCTCTGCCCGTAGCCATCGCGCACGGGGCCGGCCTGCCGGGCTACATCGTCTCCATCATCGTCATCGGCGCGGGCACCGGGGGCATCAAGTCCAACATCGCCCCTCTGATCGCCGACCAGTACCAGCGCCGAACCATGGCGGTGAGAACGGAAAAGGACGGCGAGCGAATCATTATTGATCCCGCCATCACCTACCAGCGCATCTACATGATCTTCTACTGGTGCATCAACCTGGGCTCGCTGTCCCTCATCGCCACTCCGTTCATGGAGAAGTACTGCGGCTTCTGGACTGCCTTCCTCATGTGCTTCCTCATGTTCAACTTCAGCATCGCCATCCTCTTCATCCGCCGCAAGTCGTACATCATCCACCCGCCGCAGGGCTCCATCATCACCGACGCCTTCAAGGCCCTCGGCTTGATGATTGTGTCCCGCAACATGGACGCCGCCAAGCCTTCATGGCGCGCCGCCAACGGCAAGACAAGTCCGGTTGCTTGGAATGACCATTTTGTCGACGAGCTGAAGCGTGCTATCCGTGCCTGCAAGGTCTTTGTCTTTTGTACGTTTTTGTCCGTTTGTTTACTTATTTTCTGGCTTGGAAGAGAAAGAAAAAAAAAACCTTTTAATCTCCATCAACTGACACTTTGTATCAAAAAAAATCATTTCTACTAGACCCCATCTTTTGGGTCGGTTACGGTCAGTTCTCAACCAACTTTGTCACCCAGGCCGGTCAGATGAACGGCCACGGCATGCCCAACGATTTCATGCAGAACTTCGACCCCATCTCCATTCTCATCTTCACCCCCTTGCTCGACATGTTCGTCTACCCCACGCTCCGCAAGGCTGGCATCAACATCCGCCCCATTGCTCGAATTACCCTGGGCTTCGTCTGGATCTCTCTCTGCCTTGGCTATGCCGCCATCGTCCAGCATCTCATCTACAGCTCCGGCCCTTGCTACAAGGATCCCCTCGGCTGCGACGCTGCCAACGTCGACGGCGAGACGCTTCCCAACAATGTGCATATTGCTGTTCAAGCGCCTGCTTACGTGTTCGTCGGCCTTTCCGAAATCTTCATCTCCGTCACCGGTCTCGAGTACGCCTACACCAAGGCTCCCCCCACCATGAAGTCGTTCGTCCAGAGCTTGTACCTCTTCACAAACGCCTTCGGCTCCGCCATCTCCGAGGCCCTGGTCTCCGTGTCCAAGGACCCTGAGTTCATCTGGATGTACACCGGTGTCGCCGGAGCCAGCTTCGTCACCGCTTTCGTCTTCTTCTTCCTCTTCAACCACTACGACAAGATTGAGGATGAGTCGTTTGAACTGGACCGCGACGTGCCGGTCGTTCCTACTACTAAGGAGGTTGAGTATGAGGGAGCCAACTATTAGTGAGGGAAACTTTTTTGTGTAATGGAGCACATGCCAAACTTATGTACCATGATGTCTTTTTTTTTTTTCGTTTCTTTTCTCTTCTTTTCTCTTCTTTTTTTTTCTTTTCTTTTTTTTTTTTTTGACAAACAAATTCAGAGCCGTCGCCACCTTGGATAAGGGGTGGTAACGCCGATTAGCCGCGCCATCATGACTTCTCGAACGCGCTTCCATGTTTTTTTTAAAAAAAAAAATCCTCTTGCATGTATTATGATGAAATAGGACCGAAAAGCTCCAGCGAGCTTTTTAGCTCCCTGGTTGCGCAGAGCCATTCCTCTCCATCGATGTGACTACTTTGGCAGTACGATTGCTAGCCATGCTCTACAGAGACGGATCCTCCGTGTCGAGATATATATATATATAGATATATATATATGGTATTATGTGACCCTATAAACACACGCTTTTTCAACCTCGAGCCAACCGGGAATATATATATATGTATATATGTAAATGTGTATGTATAGAAAAGGGGAAAAGCTAAATAGCAGCTATTATTATAAGAACTTACCGTAATTACCTATGCGGCTTACCGCGGGCCGCCATGTCAGGTTGTTTCGATAAGCTTTTTTCTTTTAGCCATGATGTAAGAACTAACAGTTATAACGGGGATCAAAAAAACGCACTAGGAAAAATATAGAGCTTCTTCTGCCTAGCATTATAGGATCCATGTTATGATATATATATATATATATATATATATGCGATGGATCGCGATAGAAGCAATAATACGTTGGCTACCTTACCTTGCCTTACCTACTAGTTAGTAGTAAGTAGTAGCAACTAGGCAATCAATGTGTACTGTATTAGGATAGTTATGTAACTACTGGGGAACTTCGCGTCCGAAGCCAAGAACAACAAAAGCTTGTCTGTCTGTCTGTCTTTCGAGTCTCACTAATCTCATGGGGGGGCAACAAACAGGTACGTTGAGAGAAAATTTATTTACATCCCCTATACTAGTAAGTCTAGTAGTTCTTATACCCCGACCACCGCTACACATAATAAATTCAAGATGGATCAACAAAAAACCCCATAAACTAAACTAGTCAGTCTCCTCTCCAAACGGAAGGGGATTGATTGATTGATTCCAAGTAAAAAAAAAAAAAAAAAAAAAAATCCGGTGAAAAAAAAAAAAGGCAAAAAAAAAATTCAAGCCTTTTTTTTTATGACACCTGAGGGATTCGAACCCTCGCCTATTTCTAGACCGCGAAAGGAGAGAAGGAAGTTGCCATTCGCAAAGGAATTGGCAAGCCCACCTGAACACGGCGCCTTAGACCACTCGGCCAAAGTGCCTTTTTTTTTTTTTTTTTTTTAGCTTGAAGTGGCATTTTTTGCGTGCACTAATTGCTTAGATATGGTCTGACGAGATGGTTGGATTCATTCCATAGAAGTCAATGATATGGTATATCGTCAAGACGTCAACGTTACCAAGGGCACTCACTGCTACATGTATGCTTGTTTTGCCTCGTTGCAGAATAACGCCACAAATGGCTTATAGAGCGAGCATATTTCTCCGTGCTATAAAAGGGGGGGAAAAAAATTAAAAAAAAAAACTCCATCCCAAGTACATCCTCGCGGTTACAACTCATGCCTAAACGTCACATCGAGCACGGTCTGTGAATGCGAAAACCAAAATCCAACGGCACCAGTCATTCTGCGGCATACCCAATCACCCGCCACGTGCTTGTGCTCCAGCCGGTAGCAGGCTTTGATATAGAGCTCCGTTGCCTCCTGAAAGATGCAGATGCAAGCAGGGCTTCTGTAGACGCGCTGTCGATCAACCCCAATCCGGCACTCGCCGACTGATCTTTTTGACCCATCTTCGTATTCCAACAAAAGGCCACGGCAGCACTTGGCGTGGTCAGTGAAGACCCGCAGACGCACGACGTTCTCCAGTGGGGCGGAAGAGAAGAATGCCTGGGTGAAGGCGGGCGGCAGCCGGATCTGGTCGATCTGGGCAAAGGGTGGAACTGCCGTACCGCTCCGTTGAGGGAATGCGTTGAGGGCCAAGACGGAGCCCGTCCGTGAGATGCTGCAAACAAGCAACAGCTGGTCCTCCACCGGCCATATGGAATCTTGCACCTCTTCGTCCTTTTCGAAATGGGGTCCAATGATGTAATCGCCTGCTTTCTCGAAACGCAGCTGGGTGGTGTTAGGACAGGTTCGACCTCGAAACCGAAACCGACAGGATGGGGTTTTCATTACCAAGATGTGCCAAGACGTCGAATCTACATGCCGAACGCCAAAATGCGTCAACCGGTCACCGGAAGTAAACGGGACGTGGATCCAGCACGCTTGCCATTGCTGGTGTTTGGACAGGCGACTAAACGTCGGTACAGCAGAAGGGGCCTGGCTGGTGTGAGTATGGATGGCGAACACGGTCCCGGACTTAGCGGACATGAAGAAAGTAATGCCAGTGATTCTTGCCAGGTGGATGGTGGCAAACTGGATGCTTTTCGAGATTGCTGGCCTGACCGATAGGCTTTCCAGAGGCGGAGGGGTGCGTGTATCCCAGGGGCGGAGATCCACTTCCGTCCGTGCAAGGTCCAATCGTGCCAGCCCAGACTATACATGTCATACGGAGCATCATTGTCAGCATTCGCTGGCCGAAAAAAAAAAAAAAAAAAAAAAAAGAACGCGTTTGGAGGAGAGGGGTATTGGGTGGCGAGCCGGTGTGTTACCTGAAACAGTACGTCGACGCCCGCCATGGCCTCCCGGGTCTCTACAATGTACAGCTCAGTGTCCGATCGCCGATGAAGAAACTCCGGCCTTTGCACCAGCCTCTCGATGCGCCGGACTCCCCTGCGGTCAATGGTGATCCTGATGAAAGGTGGGGCATCTCGCTCCTCAACCAGCGGGCGCCCGCCTCGCTCCCACGACGCGACGTTGCAAACGGACAGCGAGGTCTGCTGGTCCGGATCCTGGTCACACGATTCGGCGGCCAGTGCCACGACGGATTGGTAGCGGCCAAGCAGGGACGGCTGGGCAAAGGCATCCCGCCATATCATGCACATGATCTCGGGCGGCATCGACGCCAGCTCTGGCAGATGGCAGGCTCTCGCCGCCAGCAGCATCGACCCGTGGACATCCACCTCGGGGCACACTTTGAACTTGGGCGCACCATGCCAGGGGCTTCTCCAGACGGCCGCGCGCAGCAGCCGATGCAAGCCCTTGGCATGCGTGCAGCTGCGCCGGAACAGATCGAAGCAGTCGGCGTGGATCGTCGCGCTTTCGCACGGGACGCAGGGACGGCAGTGGGTGAAGGTCCGGCCGGTCCTGTCGTTGAGGGCATCGGTTGCACCGCGACCAAATGGAAACTCGTACGAGCCCACGACTGTGACGGAGTCGCCGCTGCGGAGGACTGCCGGTGCGGCCGATTAGTGACAAAAGCTCGCCCACGGAACATGACGAGAGGGGGGGGGGGTTTAATGAGGGGCGCGTCGTTACCGGAGACAAAGGCCTCTTTACAGCTGAAGGCGTCTCCGCAGGCACTGCACTGCTGCTGGAGATGGATGTGGCCCGAGGGCTCTGGCATCACTGCGATCACGGGGGGCAACCAAGTCAATGGGCTTCGATGATGTGACGTGTCGAGCCGATCATTACGGGAGCCTTGCACGGCGCAAGTGTCCGCATCGCACGAGAGAGGAAATGTTTTGGGCCGGATGATTGTTATGAAACGTTTCTCGCACCAAAACGCGGGCCCGGCTTTGAAAGGGGGGTTTTGTATGTCTTCGCAGTGCCTCAGGCATGTAAGTACGTACTCGATAACGTTTGAAAATGTAAGTACCTAGTACGTACTTGATAACGTTTGAATAAAGGTATTGCATACTACCTTATAGTGCCTACTGGTAGCAGGTAACCAAGGTATGGAATACCAGGGCAAGTACGGAGTACGGTACATTCTTTGTCATCGCATTTTGCCGAATACGAAAGCTGGGGAAGGGCTCCACAAGAATTGTTGCTACTCCTACTACTAGGTACTTACTATATTGGGAAATCGGAGCTCCGCCTTCCCCGAAGCCTTTTGTCCACCCCCGAGATCGAGATCTTCCCATCAAATGCAAGTAAAGAGAGCCAAGCCGGATCAGGAATGCCCAGTCCAGTCGATTGTGCGTCATGAGTTTCATTTTCGATACGAGGCAATGCCTCAAATGGATGGATCAAATACGTATCCCAGCCGTACTCGCGGGCAGCTATTTGTTTTCGGCGACGGTGACGGTGACGGTGACGGTGATGTTGATGACGACGACGACGACATGAGAGTTTATAGGTGTGTGATGGACTAGATGCCGACAAAATGGGTTTCCTCCTGGGTCCCTGCTTATATCATCGTCCATCTTTCTGCATTATCAGCATACATACCAACCACATCAGAAGTCTTATAAGATCGTCTTGTCGTAGCGGATCATTCGCGCTTGACCGTTTTTGTTGCACCGCTGCCTCCCGTCTCCAAGACGAAAACGGTGCGAGCAATCGATCATTCCTTGGCAGCAGCTCAACGCCAGGCAGAGACGACGACCGAGGGCGCGCAATGATGGGCAGGAGTTGCAATTCGGTTACATGCCAGCTACCCTATACGCGGCATTTCAGTAGCTCCACAAAAATATATACAAACCCGAAGCAGATACTACTACTACGTACTACCTTAGTACCTATCAACTTGCCTACCTATAATGCAATCACCAAGGTACTAAGAAGACCTTAGTAGGTACTACCTTAGGTATTAGGTACTAACGTCTTTTTTTTTTTTGGCCTTTTTCCCCTCGCGCCCCTTTTTCTGTTTTGCCCATTTTTGTTCCCTGTACTAGAGCTGTTGCAGGCACTCCCCCCCATGTCCTGTATACCTGGTAGATATAACCGTAGGCAGCGAGGTGGTTAGTAAGTAGGTTATGTAGGTATTGCTTTACTGAAATTTTGCCCCCCCCCCTCTTCGTACTCCGTAATCTTAGCGGCATCCCAAAAATGGCTATTCCGTTGCTTTCCCTCGCCGCCGCCACTGACTAATTCTCGGACGCCGATTGGCTCGGCCGAATCCGGGGGTACAGGCACGGCGGTACTTGGTACTTTTTTTTTGAGTGTTCCTATTTGCACCGTAACGAATTCCTATTTGAACCGTAGTGCTCCACATTACTAGCTAGGTTTACCCCCAAATCGCAATTGCCACACCAACACACGAAAATACAGTGCAAACACTGGGAAAGGATATTACAAAATCACACATTATAGGTCGGTCTAACGCAGTAGCAACTATCGCAGCCAGCTTCACTATAAAAAAGGCTGTAGCTGATGTTCTCGATCGTCCTTTTATAGTTCTTATAGCCTATGAATTTGTACATGACTGGGAGCTTCTCGTTGACTGTAACGAAGCTGCCCGGGTGCGGCCGCGACCGCGGCTCTTGAAAGGGCAAGGTAGTGTTGTAAAGTACGTGGCGCGCCAGGGCATCGCACTGTAATTGGGTGTGGATTGATAGGACCGGTGGTGTGTGCGCATCAACTTTAGTACGGGCACAGGCCACTACGGTTCAAATAGGAATATGCTACGGTGCAAATAGGAACACTCTTTTTTTTTTTGGCCAACGGAAAAAAAGATCATGTCATAATAAAACTGTCGGCTGGACGAGGGCCCGGTTCCTGAGCTCAGCCGAGAAATCTGTAACTTTCAAAACTTCCGCATCTTACGACTGCAAGAGTATCCTCGAAACGCAACGCAACGCAACGCAACGAAACGAAACGAAACGAAACGAAATCAAGCAAAATCAAGCGAAACCAAGCGAAACCCAGCGAAACCAAGCCACAGCCCCAACCCAGCATGCTCTGCGTACGAGCGGCATTTCCATGATACAATGATGATGAACGCTTCTTACTCTACCGGCCGCGCCGCGCTGCGCCTGAGCCGCTCTTCTTTCCGCCATTTGTGCGCCGCCAGAGTCGCCGGCTTCGCCTACCACTCCTATCCGCTGCCATCCAACATCCCCGAACCCCCAAGGAGCGACAGCGTCTCCAAGGCGTCCATCGCCCAGCCAGAAGCCTTGCCCCGAGTCCACGAGACGCGGCCGCCACCGCAACATGACGCCGTGCCCAAGCCTGCAGCCCCGCCTCGTTCTCCCGCAACATCGCCATCGGCGGCTCCTCCGACTCCCAAAGCCAGCGAGGTGGACGCCCAAAAGGCAAAGCCTGCTGCTCGCACACGCTCCAAGCTCCGCCCCCGCAAGGCGGCCATGAAGCTCACGCCCGCTGCCGTGGAGCAGCTGCGCGCGCTGCTCGACCAGCCCAATCCGAAGCTCATCAAGGTCGGCGTGCGGAACCGGGGCTGCAGCGGGCTGGCGTACCACCTGGAATACGTCGACGAGCCGGGCGCTTTCGATGAAATGGTGGAGCAGGACGGCGTCAAGGTTTTGATTGACAGCAAGGCGTTGTTCAGCATCATCGGCAGCGAAATGGACTGGGCGGAAGACAAACTAATCCAGAAGTTTGTGTTCAAGAACCCCAATATCAGTACGTGGTATCCTGGGCACGGCGTTGCCTAAGCAGCTCGAAACCTCATGGAGAATGTCGACAACTGACTGGCTTACAGAGGAACAATGCGGCTGCGGAGAGTCATTTATGGTCTAAGGCAAAACAACAGCAACCAAAAAAAAAACGTTTTTTTTTTCATCTTCAACGAAATAGGGCAAGGACCTGCGGCTTGTCGAGATGCTGAGGCCTGTATATGGAGGGAATTGTACGATGGCGATGACTAGAATCAAGAAGCATGGCGGGGCATGGCTCTCGGAGAGAGAAGAAGAAGAAGAAGCCTGCCCAGCCAACCAACACCACCACCTTGAAAGGGGGTTTCATTATAATGGTGCCGATGCAGCAACGTTACGAGCACGGAGCATAGCAAACGAGCAATATCACTATGGGGGGCATGATTGATACCGGCGTTAGGGTTAGAGAGGCGCATACACTGGCCTTGATCAGAATACATGTCAAAATACACTCTCTGTGAATGATCCGGCTGTATATATATACACATATATATATATATATATGTGTGTGTGTGTGTGTGTGTGTGTGTGTGGAATAAGATGTAAGATGTGCAAGTTAAAATGTCCCGAGAGCAGTATTTATCTTGGTCACTCCTACATACGGATATCAATCAGCAAACAAATTTGGATCTCATGGTGGCTTTTATTATTATTATTATTATTATTATTATTTTAAAACTCACACCGCTTGGTTCATTGTTACTTAAACTGCCAATACCCTTTTAGTTAAGAACCTTTACCTTAGTACTACCTAAATTACTACCAATAGAGAGGTACTCAGGTACCTAATAATCACCCCCTTTCAAACATTTTGTGGCTGATGTCATCGCAGCTTCCGAAGCAATGCCACGTGACCTGGCGACGAGCCGGGTGTTGCTTTCGATATATCGCGTGTATACCGACTCCGTGCCCGTGAATATATATATATATATATATATATATATATATGCTCTTGAGGAGTGTCCACCCCGCTTCTACTCCATTCCATCTTCAATCCCTTCTTCTTTTCCTTCCTTGTACTACAAACATTGGGAAAGAAAAAGTAAAGAGTGCTACGTTATTTCCATTCTCTACCAAGCAAGACACGGCTTATCAACACATCACCTGCGTCTAATTTCTACGACCAAGCACCCATCTCCCCATCAAGCACCAGCTGGCGATCCCGCCCATGGCTCCTACAACCCAAAGACGCAGGCTGGCAACTACCGCGGCCGCAAAGGCCTCGTCAAGCTCCAAGGTCCGCAAGGTTGTTAAGCCCAGGCCAAGGACGCCGAGCACGGCAACCGCCAATAAATCACCCGCCGTCCTAGCGGAGATGGAGCCACAGCTGCTTCGCATCGCGGAGAGCCAGCGCACGGAGTTTGAGAAGCGCGTGTGGGCGGCGCTCTGCCAGATTCCCCGCGGACGGGTCACCACGTATGGCTTGCTGTCCGCGCATCTGGGGACGTCGCCGCGGGCTGTAGGCAACGCGCTACGCCGGAACCCCTTCGCGCCTGATGTGCCGTGCCATCGCGTCGTGGCGACTGGAGGATCGTTGGGTGGCTTCAAGGGCAGTTGGCCCAAGGACGGGGAAGGCATTACCATCACTGAGAAGAAGAGGCTGCTGAGGGGAGAAGGGGTGAAGCTTGACGATAGAGGGAGAGTGCTGGGGACGGTATGGTCTGGTTTTGAGTGATGGTCCAAAGTTGGGGGGAAAAGAACAAAAAAAAAAATCATGATGAAAGGAGAAAAGGGGGGGCGTGTGTATGTATTCATCTGACGTTATCTGGTATGTCTGTCTGGTATGTCTGTTTGTGCGTGTTTCATGCGCGGGTATAGTCTTCCAAAGTTGGTTTTTCTAATAGAGGCTTTTCTAATGGCCACGAAATTTTGAAACGACCGGATCTGATTCTTCGCCGAGTTTGTATAAGGCCGTGGGGACGCCCAAGGCGGGTGTCCCAATGATGTCGGCTTGCAGCTTCTGTGCCGCCCAATCGCCGCGATACTCGATCCTCTCAAACTGTTGAGCTAGGCGGACCACTAATTTTTTTGGTTAAAAAAAAAAGAGAGAGAGGGGGAGGGGAGAGAGAGAGAGAGAGAGAGAGAGAGAGAGAGAGAGAGAGAGAGAGAACGTTAGATCCCATTAGTTGACGCGGCTCATACGGCAGAGTCAAATTTCCTCAACTTACAGCAGAATGCCATTTCGGTCAGAGCAAAGTTCTGGCCGGCACACATTCGAGGCCCGCCAGAGAAGGGAGCATATGTCCACGGCTTAGGCGTCCAGTGCTGCCATCTCTCGGGGCTGAAGATCTTTGGGTCTGCAAACTCCTCGGAAATGGGCGGATATAGGTCCGCGCATGTGTGCATCCCGAGCGTGTTAATGGTCACGCTGTCTCCCTTGAGAAGGACAACATCAGCCTCGCCAGGCCGGCCCGGAATGGTTGTGGTCTCCAGCGCTTGGCGCATGTTGAGGGGGGCAGCGGGATGCAGCCGAAGGGTCTCGTTGAGGATGTTTTTGACATGCGTCAGATCTTTGAGGATCTCATACGTCGGCGTTGCCTGGCACCCCAGCTTGCCGAGGACCTCTCTGCGCAACTTGGCCCAGATCTGGGGGCAGTTTGACAATTCGTACATGGCCCACGAGAGGGTCGCCGCCGTAGTGTCTCGTCCGGCAAGAAGGACGGACATGATTTGATCTCGGATGACTTTGGGGTCCCTGGTGTAGCGGGCGATGCTATGCAGAAACGAATATTCCGTGTCCGACTTGGAGAGCTCTGCAAGCCGTGCCCGGGGGATGGCCAGAGTCCGTGCGATGGCTGGCTCGATGAACTCCTCTATCCTCCTGATTGCTCGGTAGTATTCGCCTTTTGGGATCAACGGCGCAACGGGGCTATCGCAGCAGTGGTTTAGCATACAAACCTCTCTCTCTGCCTGTTGATGCCAACGGGGCTCAGAGGAACGGATACACTAACTTGAGGACAAATATATACATTTGCATTCGCTGTGCAACATGCATCGCATTGGAGACTTCGTTATGGGGGCTGAACGAATTAGAATGATGTTGGCGTTTCAAGGTCGTTATCGAGTTGGTGAAATGGGCTGCATGGCAAGCTGGGGAAAAAAAAAAAAAGAAAGAAAGAGAGAACTTACAAATCTAAGCTGTTGACGTTCTCTCCGAGCAGAAACTCCGTCGTCGTGTCCAAGGCCCAGCGGTAGAACAGGTCCTTCAAGTCGATTGTGGCCCCGGCAGAGGGGATCTTGGACAACAATTTGGTGGTGCAGGCATCGAAGATGACCAGGTTGCGCAGCCTGTCCCTGGCAAACATGGGCCTGATCATGCTGCGGCTATCGTGCCAAAGCTGCCCATCCACACCAAAGATGCCATCTCCGAGAAAGGGGCGCCATAGCTTGTGCCACATGGGCCCATGGCCGAAGTGGGAGAATTTTGTCGCCAGGATTGCCTTGATCTGCTCCGGATCCCTGGTGATGAGGACTCGTTTGGACCCTGTCAGACTGAACTCGGCAAAGGTTCTCCTCCCGGACGGCAGGCCATCTAACTGCCCGGTACACCAATCGACAAGCCTGTTATCATACTGGTTTTTGCCAATCTCAAAGTACAATTTAGAAGCTGTCTTGTGATTAGGAAACAAAAACGCCAGTAGGAAAGGTGGAGAGAGAGAGAGAGTGTGTGTGTGACGGCGAGAGGGAGAGAGAGAGAGAAATCCTACCAGATAGCAAGTTGCCCGCCAGGATGGGCGCCCGAACGCCGCCCATTTTCCGTATTTTGATGTCCGAAGCAAGGTGGCGAAGCCATACGAGGACGGTGAGGCCAAGCACAAGCACAACGCCGATGCTGGCTATCAAGGCATAGCGGGAAAAGCATGGCTGAGGGAGGAACATGGTTGAACGCTACGATTGGATACCAAGACGAATGAAGGAAAGGATCAGGGAGAGAGAAGAGGAGAAAGAGAGAGAGGGAGAGAGAGAGAGAGAGAGAGAGAGAGAGAGAGAGAGAGAGAGAGAGAGAGAGAGAGAAGGGGAGAGAGGGAGAGAAACGACGAAAAAAAAGTAGTCAACGTGGCAAATCGATCCTCCAAAGAGATGTTCTTTGAGATTACACAAGAGGACGTAACGCCAAAGATGCAAGAAGCCGCGGTAGGGACATGGAGACGCGGATAATATCCTAAAACGAAGAAATAATGCGCATGGTGAGGTTGGGACCATGGGGAATTCGAAAAGCCAGGACACAAAGGTTGAACGCTGCCTGTCCTCCACAAGTCTTTATTGGATCGGCTCTTGTCCCAGGCTCGAGATCCGAGGCTCTCTCGAGAGAGGCCTGAGGGCGTGCGTGACGGGCGGCAAAACAAAAGTTGCTTGCCAAGCACCAGGCGCAGGCACAGCAGCACAGAATCACCGTGTCATTTTTTTGCAGCCGCACAGAAAAACAGCACAGAGTTGCTGCCAGCCACGGAAGCGGCCTTGGCCTCATATTTTCCAACTCGCGTGGCGCCTAGAGCCGCCGAGCCGCAGCAAGGCAAAGGCAAAAATTAATTGGGCCAAGGATGCCGCATCTCTCAAGGCCGCGCCGCCTCATCCATGGCGCGCCGAAAGAAAAAAAAAAGGGGGGAGAAGAAGACCGAGCTGAGCGTATCCCCTTGGCCGCGAATGCAAAAAAACGGCGATCCGGCATGGGGTAGTATGTGGTATTAGTTGCTGAAAAGAGGGAGAATGAGAGCACAAAGCCTGGGAGGCTGGGCAAGAGTTGAAGGCTCGGCAAGGGCTTCCGCGGTGGGGCCAGCCATGGGCTTTATGTCGTGAAAGAGGAGCGAGGCCGAGCTGGGCAGCTTTTGGACGCCTAGAAGCTCCTCGAGTGATGGACAGGTGTGTGACTGTGTGCGTCAGATGCGTCAGATGTTGGGACTTGGCATGTGATGGTGATGGGATCCATGCATTTGCATTTTGCATCAGTTGTTGATGATGAGCAAAGACCCCAACACGGATAAGATAAGGCAGATACATACTACCCAAGATACTATAGTACCTATAGGCACTAGGCAGGTACCCAGATACCTAGTAGGTAGATAAGATGCCCTGGGTACATACTCGGTACATTAACAATGAGGCAGTTATTGTGATAATGATGAGACGGCCTCTGTCTGCAGCTTCACCTGGGCAAGCAGAGCAGTTACCTGTTTTGACCTTTCCTTACATTGGATTGCCTGTGATTGCCCGCAAAGGAATTCCCAAGGGCATCACAGACCATGGGGAACGGAGTACAGTAGCAGCAGTTCGAATCTTGTATATGAACCCACACCTCATTTACCTTAGTACGGCCATGGCTTGTTATGTAGGTACGGAGTACTTGCGAGAGACAACTTGTCCGGCAATTTTTTTTTTTTTTTTTTTTTTTTTTTTTTTTTTTTTTTTGGTTTTTGACAGCCCTTTTGACAGGGCTCCTCGGCACCGGGCCGCCCGGCACAACGATGTTCCGCTCCACCAGTCGGCGAAACTCGGGTACCCCCGTCGCCTGCCACGGCTTGAGACCGAGCACCAGGAAATCGGTTTCCGCATTGAGAGCCCGTTGTGCGCTTCTGAGCATCGATCCAACCGCCAAAAAGTTCTCGTCGAGGCCCCGAACCGACCGCTGCTCGCCATCGCTCTCCCCTTCCCCTCGCATCTCTCTCTCTCTCTCTCTCTCCACTCCATTTTGGCAGCCGCCAGCCCTCTCATCGCAATGTTGAACATTGGCCGCAGCCGCGCGGCGGCGTCGGTACTCGGTGCCGCAAAGGTACGCCACAGGGTCGCAAAAAGTTGCTCTTCTTAACCCCCCTTCTCCCGGGGTATATTATATATATATATATACACATATATATATGCCGATATATATCATATATATGTAATATGTGTTTGTGTGTAAAAGAGGAAATGAAAGTGGAAAAAAAAGAGAAAAGAAATCTCCCATCTAAAAAAAGAATAAAAAAAAGAACAAAGAAGAAAAGAAGAGAGAGAGAGAGAGAAAAAAAAAAGAAAAAAAAAAGATTTTTTTAATAGAAAAAAAAAAAACCTACACCCTCTCTTTACATTTCACCGTCAAAGATGCTAACTTGAGCCTCTTCGCCTTCTACACAGATCCAGGTCACCCCCTCCGTTAGACTCCCCGGCATCGCTCAGCAGCGAAGAGCTCTCAGCATCCACGAGTACCTGTCCGCCGACCTGCTGAGAAAGGTAATAATAACCCTCATCCTGTCTACATGTTGCTTCTCGGCTCTCCCGCGCGGCATCCGGCTGACACGGTATCTTTTCTTCTTTTCTCCCCCCCCCACATTCTCATTGCAACAATAGTATGGCGTTGGTGTTCCCAAGGGCGCTGTGGCCAAGACCGCTGCGGAGGCCAAGTCGGTGGCCAAGGAGATTGGCTCCGGTGACCTGGTAATCAAGGCGCAGGTCCTTGCCGGTGGACGAGGAAAGGGAACCTTTGACAACGGGCTCAAGGGCGGCGTCCGCGTCATCTACTCTCCCCACGAGGCCGAAATGTTTGCTCAGCAGATGATTGGCCACAAGCTCATCACCAAGCAGACGGGCGCGGGCGGCCGTCTGTGCAATGCCGTCTACATTTGCGAGCGCAAGTTTGCTCGCCGAGAGTTCTACCTGGCCATTCTGATGGATCGCGCCTCCCAGACGCCCGTCATCGTCTCGTCCTCCCAGGGAGGCGTCGATATCGAGACGGTGGCCAAGGAGCAGCCCGACGCCATCACTACGACCTACATCGACATCAACGCCGGCGTCACCGACGACATTGCTCGCGGCATCGCCACCGGGCTGGGCTTCAGCGAGCAGTGCATCGAGGATGCCAAGGACACCATCCAGAAGCTCTACAAGATCTTCCTGGAGCGGGACGCTACCCAGATCGAGATCAATCCCCTCTCCGAGACGTCTGATCACCAGGTCCTCTGCATGGACGCCAAGTTCGGCTTCGACGACAACGCCGACTACCGGCAGCAGGAGGTTTTCGAGTGGCGGGACACCACCCAGGAGGACCCCGACGAGGTCCGTGCCGCTCAGTCCAACCTCAACTTCATCAAGCTGGATGGTGATATCGGCTGCCTCGTCAACGGCGCCGGTCTGGCCATGGCCACCATGGACATTATCAAGCTCAACGGCGGTCAGCCGGCCAACTTCCTCGACGTCGGAGGCGGCGCCACGCCCGCCGCCATCAAGGAGGCCTTTGAGCTCATCACTAGCGACCCCAAGGTCACCGCCGTCTTCGTCAACATCTTTGGCGGCATCGTCCGTTGCGACGCCATCGCCACTGGTCTCATCAAGACGGTTGAGACCCTCAACCTCAAGATTCCCATCATTGCCCGCCTCCAGGGTACCAACGTCGAGCTTGCCCATCAGATCATCAACGAATCTGGTCTGAAGATCTTTTCTATTGATGACCTGCAGAGCGCTGCTGAGAAGGCGGTGCAGCTGTCCAAGGTTGTCAAGTTGGGTAAGTTTTACGGCACAAATTGCCATGAAGAAGAAACTTGAAAAAAAAAAAAAAACTCGAAAAAGAAAAACTCGAAAAAAAAAGAAAGAAAAGAGTCACCTGCTGACGGTATAAATAAAATCATAGCTCGCGATATTGACGTCGGTGTTGAGTTCACCCTGGGCATCTAGACGGTAACAGAGTCGGAAAGACTGGATAACACGGGTTCCTTGTAATAAATATCTGTTTCTTTTTTTTTTCCCCGGAGGGTTGGCAGGGGAGCGAATTAAACCACTGAGCTGGGGCTCGGGAATGATGCGGCGGTCAAGGCATTTTGTTGCTTTTTCATGGCATGTATCGACGTGTTTTACGTTGCAGGAGTACCAGGAGAAAGAGAAGAAAGGTAGAAGAAGAAAGTTAAAAAAAAAAAAAAAGAACTTTGTACATTTGCGCCAAGTCATGGCAAGGAGCGTGATGCCGAGAATTGAGATTGGATTGGCTAGGGGATCGGCCTTCCAGAATGATTAGATATGGGGATGAGGATGAGATCTGACTCGGATTCGGGCTTCGCATGCAAACGGAAAAAAAAAAATAAGAAGAGAAGTTGACATCGTTCACGTCAGCCAGCCAGCCGGTGGAGTTTCGAGATGGCGATGAGAAGAAAAGTGTCGAGAAAAAAAAAAAAAAAAAAAAAAAAAAAAAGGGCCGTCTTGCGCGGTCGTCACGCAGGCATCCATGGACATTATTATACATGTTTGCCCAACGTTCTACGGAAGATGACGGGAGACAAAACACAAACCACCGGGGGCTGCGCGCACACTAGGAGAGTTCGAGGAATCGGGTGATTGTGGAACGACGCTGAGATGAGGAGCGCCGTTTTCCTGTACGCGGCTCAACGATCTGGAACTTGCTGTGTGTGTATGTGTGTGTTTGGAGGGCTGGTGGTTCGGGAGTCGTTCGGTTATTGCGCGATGTGTTTTGGTTTTCGGATGAATGGCGAAGGGGGGGGGGGGGGAGCCATGACTCGGGAGAGAAGAGAGAAAAAAAAAAGGAAGAAAAACCATTGGTGGGCGGGTGATGCCGAGATTTTTTTTTTTTTTTTTTTTAGGGGGCCTGGGAAAAGAATGCTTACTGCAGGAGATGCAGCAAATCTGTTGGGCCGGCAGTTGGGATGGTTTTTTTTTTTTCTTGCTTTCTTTATTTTTTATTAATATTTTGGTTTTTTTCTTTAAACAAAATTACCTTGTTTTGGGCTTCTACCGCCTGCTGTTGAATGTAGATGCTATGCAACGATGGAAATTCTTAAAGTTGGCGGAAGGGAAATTTGGTTATAACCTCGGAACGGGCTTAGTCACACCTGCTGTAATATTGGAACTCAAGGTACCTTCAAGTACTTACTACAGTTAGTATGTACTAATCAATATTCTCTTCTTCGTTTTTGAATTGAAGTGGAAGATAAAACATGCAAGTATGTACGTATCATGACTGGGCTCGCGGATGCGAAATCCCGACGGAGCGCCGAGAAACCAAATTCCCCCGTTTTTTATTTATTTATTTATTTATTTATTTATTTATTTATTTATTTATTTAAATAAAATTTTTTTTAGGCAGGGATCTGTTCGGCAGTGTTCGGGTACTACCTACTACTTGCTCTAGGTACTTATGCAATGTTGTGGCGACCGAGCAGGGGATTTGAACATTGGTTGATAGCTATATACATAGTAGTATATAGATATACTATATATATATAGTACTAGTGTATATATAAGCCGTTTGGTGCCAAGGAGATATAAATACTGCCCTTGTGCTGTGTCTTTTATTTTGACGGGACGGGGAACTTTGAGAAGCCAACTCGCCATAAGCTTTCCTCTTTTTTTTTTTTTTTCCTTCTCTCTATTTGCTGTTTTTTTTCTTCTTCTTCTTTTATTATTATTATTATTATTATTATTATTATTATTCTCCTCTCTGTCTAGCGTCTTGCAGCATCAAAAAGCCATTTTCATTTATTCAAAAGTTCTACCTACTGCAACCCCGTTGTTTGCCCTCAACTCTCGTCAACCATCTCGGGACAAAACACCACAAACCACAAACAACAAACCGCCATGCCTTCTCAAGGCCAGAGCTGGTGGGCTCGCCACTGCACCCCCCGACCGCCCATCAACCCCGTCGTCGCCTGTCCCTGCCACTCCTGCTACAACAAAGTCGCCCAAGAGCTCGATTACCCCAGATCCTCCAACAGCTCCGAAGCTGCCACTCCCGCTCCCTCGCGTCCCGTCAGCCCCCGGGGCAGCACCGCCAGCTCGGCTTCTTCCGCTCACCACGTCGAGCCCATTACGACCTTTCACATTGAGGAGGCGAGCAAGCAGTAGACTTGATCAGGCGTTTCCCTTTTATCTCTCTCTCTCTCTCTCTCTCTCTCTCTGTATCCATCTCTTCTCATCAGCGAGCGAGTGGAAGCCTAAAAAAAAAACCAAAAAAAAAACCAGAAATACAACGAAAAAAAGAAAAACAACCAAAAAAAAAAAAAATAAGGAAAAGAAAGAAAGGGCCAACGAGAGGATCACAATAATAATGCGAGCGTGTTTCGTGGGTTGCAAAATATTTGGGTAGCGATGGATTATTATTATTATTTTTTAGAATACCCTCCCCTATAGAATTTTAGAGTATCTCATATACACATTGTAATTTCTTTTCTTTTCTTTTCTGTTGTCTTTTTTTTTTTACCAACCAAATATATATATATATATATATATATATATATATATATACAATAAAATGTATTCTTTAGATTATAAACAATCTTATTCTCTTTGTCTGTTGTCAATTCTGATTTAAACACAATTGTCTGCAGCACCTTGACGTTGACGTCACCCAAATCACATGCCAAAAGCAAACAACCACCTCGTCTCAAGCAAAGGATTCGTCGTTTGGTTCATTCCTCTTTGCCATCCGCCTTTTTTGGCAACAACTCTGCTTTTTTTTCAATTATTATTATTATTATTATTATTATTATTATTCTTCTTCTTCTCCTCCTCCTCCCCCTTCTTCTTCTTCTTATTATTATTATTTCAAAATTTTTCCTTTTCCCATCACCCATGCCCATCTCCGTACCCGACGGCGCCATCCTGGCTGCGCTGAGCCTGGACAAAGAGCGCACCGCAATATCCCCCGTTGGCGGGTCGGGCTTCTCATCCACCTCCAAGCTTTCCACCGTCAAGGATGGCCGGCCCTTTGATTACTTTGTCAAAACAGGATCGGGCGAGGGAGCGAAAATCATGTTCCAGGGTAACATACAAGATCCCTCTCAACCTCGTCAGAAAGTCATCATCATCATCATCTCACTCGCTCTCGTGTCATCTTCACTGCCGCAACGCTGACCCAACCCTTCTTCCCCCTTTTCACCTACAGGCGAACACGCATCTCTCAACGCCATACACAGCGCAGTGCCTCATTTCTGCCCCAAATCGTACTGCCATGGCCCCATGCAGCAACCCGGCAAGTACTTCCTCGCCACGGATTTCCTCGGCCTTGGCTATTCCGATTCAAACGGCTCCGGCCTCTCTCTCGCGGCCAAGCTCGCCAAGCTCCACACAACGCCTGCGCCTGTCCCGGAGGGCTTCGACGGACCCATGTTCGGATTCCCCGTTCCCACATGCTGCGGGGACACGGAACAGGACAATTCCTGGAAATCGTCCTGGGCGGAGTTTTACGCCGAGAACCGGCTGCGCTCCATCGCGAGGCGAATCGTCAAGAACCACGGGCCCGACGGCGAGGCGGTCGATCTGGTAGAGGCGGTTGCCAGCAGGGTCGTCCCGCGGCTCATCGGAGACGACCGCATGAGCATTACGCCCGTGGTGGTTCACGGCGATCTCTGGAGCGGGAACCATTCGGCGGGCCGGATTGCCGGACAGGGCGGCCGCGAAGAGCTTGTTTTCGACCCTTCCTGCGTGTACGGCCACTCAGAGTACGAACTTGGAATCATGAGAATGTTTGGAGGCTATGACGGCTCCTTTTGGAGAGAGTACGAGAAGCTGTTGCCCAAGGCGGAGCCAAAGGAAGAGTGGGATGATCGTGTCGTGCTCTATGAACTGCAAGTAACCATGTCAACTCGTTTCTACCACGACACTTGGATGGCGTCCAGGGAGGGGCCAGAGGTTTTTTTTTTTTTTTTTTTTAGAAAAAAAAAAAAAAAAAAAAAAAGAGCCGTGGGAGCACTTGGCTAACGGTACATCTCGCAGATATCACCATTTAAATCACTACGCAATCTTCGGGAGAGGATACCGCGGAGGAGCCATATCAATTATGAGGAAGCTCATATCCAAATACGACTGCCAAGGTAATCAAGTGCTCTATTGAAGAGATAAAAAAAAAAAAAAAAGAAGATGAAAAAGATAGATGAATTGGAAAAAAAAAAAAAAAAAAAAAAAAAAAAAAACTCGATAAATAGTAGAGAGATGTATAAGCGCGTGTATAATGGAAAAAGGGGCAAAAAATAAAAAAAATAAAATAAAATTAAAAAACAAAAGATGATAACAAAAACGCCTTCCTGGTGCTCGCTATGGTGTTTCTGCCATCTATTCTCAAGCACATACCCAACAAAGAAGAGAGAAGAAAAAAAATAAAAAGAAAAAAAAATAGAAAAAAGACATCTAATCATCATCGGGCTCCAATCCCCCGACATGCCAGGGTCCGTGTCAAATCAGGCGGCCAGCATCGCCGGTCGCTCTGGTCGGCTTTCCTGCGCCTCCTCCTCTTGAGCTGGCCGTTCCGAAACTGGGAGCCGTGCATTCGGGACTGAGGGGAGTTTCTGGTTCGCAACAGACATCTCCGCTTCCAGCGCGGCGAGCTCGTCTTCTACCTCTTCTTCGTCCTGCGCCGTGATGCGGGTGCCCAGCATTTCGCTAATTTCCTGCAGAGCGCAAATCAGCACACCAAATCCATCGGAATCGCAATAAAAACGCGTTGTAAAAAAAAAAAAAAAAAACAAGCATAGAAAATTACATTTTGATACGCAATGGCTTCCGCAGTCTCCCCCATCAGCTTCTCCACGTGCTCAATGCCTCCCATCTCGGCGTGGATCTCTGACAGCACTTTGGTGCCCTGCTGCAAGCCAAATATAACGTCTTTTTGTATCTGCGCAAACTCGACGCTGGCCGTCAGCTTCTCCAGCTGCTCCAGCTGCGCATCCGTCTTCGTCAACAGCGACTCCTGGTACTTCTTCCGCCGCAGCGCCAGCAGCGCGCGCTTCTTATCGCCCCTGGCGAGCATCTGCTTGGCGATTTCCGTCTCCTTGTCCGTGAGGACGCCGATGCGGCGCTGGTACTGGTGCAGCCTGTCGCGCTGGATCTTCATGTCCAGAACCGCCCTGGAGTCTCTTCGTCAGCTGGAGCGGCAATGGCTGCCGTTGACGCTGTTGCCGCGCCTTACTTGTCCTGGTCGGTAATCTTGCTCTGCTTGCCGCCCATGATGAGGTATGTTTGGTGCTACGGACCCGGCTGTGTTGTTTCTTTGGTTACTCGAACCGCGAGTCCGCAGGCAGGGAATGAAATGCAAAGAGGTTCACCAGATAACGGTGACGAGCGGTCCTTTTTTTTGTCGTCATTGTTTCTTTCCATGTATCAGGTGGCGCTTCAAAGCTTTATCGATAAGCAGGGGTTTCTGGAGAGGGGGGATTCCCTCCCACCCGGCCCGTATTTGCACGAGCGCTAAGCCAAGTTTGGGTACATGGACAGAATGCTGACAAAGACACATGGCCGGAGAAGGATACCCCATTGCCATGATATGTAAAGAGGAAAAGTTTTCGATTCTTACTGAATGGCAACTTGTCAGATTCCTGGTTTCCCCAAATTCTATCTAGTACATGTATGATGTTGATGTCTCTTCCGTATCCTGTTGTGCACGGCTTACGGAGCACGGACTTCAGTGGTGTACCTCGGCTGAGGCCTTGAGTCAAGTGCTAAAGTCCCTAGTACCTTATAAGGTAGTTAGGGCGGTAAGAATTTATCTAGGCCACTACGTGCCGAATTGAACAGGGCCATTATCTCTCTCTTTTTTTTTTTTTTTTTTTTTTTCCTTTTTTCTTTCTTTCTTATGGGCACAAACTACCAAAGCGAAACTTGAATCGTCATCACAAGGCGTTTGGTAACGGCGCCGCAGGCGAGCGACATGGCGCCCAATTTCAAGTCTCGACTGAACCTCCGCCAGGGCCTCGATCGGGATGTGTACCAGATAATCAAGAAACTGGAGGAACACAACGACGGCAAGTCATTCAAAACCGTCGCCGCGGCGTACGACGCCATCAAACGATCCAACTCGAGCCTCAGCAGGCAAAAGAAGCGCCCGCTCGAAGACTCGATAGATCGGGTCTTGCAGTTTCGCAAAGAGGAGCTGGACGATTCAGAGGATTCGGAAGCAGCGATCGAGGAGGCCGAGTCGAAAAAAGTAGACGACGACCGGTTTCTGCTGAATCGCCAGCTGACGAAGCACTGGCATGTCGACTCCGCACCCCAGGGCGCCAACGAGCAGCCTGCGGCCAAGAAGCGACGCATCCAGGCTGATGGAGACGAGAGAGACGGCGCAGCAAGCGGCCCCGATACCGGTGCCGAGGCAGCGATCAATGGCGACACGGCAAAAGACACGCTCAAGGCCGACAGGCAAGACAGGACGGCGCAAAAGAAGTCGCCCAAGTCTGCCCGTTTCAAGGTTGAGCAGTTGGAAGAGCCGCTGCCGCTGGGGGGCGTCGGCGAGATACACCGCCACCTGCTGCGTCAGACGCGGTACTTGCTCAAGTGCCCAGAGCTCTACGAAGGAAACGGCTGGAGGAGAGTCCCCGGGATGCTCATGTTCGGTCCTCCGGGGACGGGCAAGAAATCGCTCGTGCGCACCGTCGCGGCAAATCTAGAGGTGCCCATGATAACCCTCAACGGCTGCCTTGAAGACCCCGAGCGTGTGGAGAAGAGCCTGGCCGAGGCTTTCGATACGGCCATCGGCCTGGCCCCGAGCATAGTCTTCATTGAGGATCTGGACTGGCACATGCCCAAGCCGGGAGGCTCCAACCACAACGAGCATGGCCGAAGGGTGCTCGGCCAATTCATGCGGCAGATGCGGAGGGTTCAGCACGAGCAAGCCAACGTCCTAGCCATGGCGACGACATCCAGGCTGACCGATGTCGACCCCGTCGCGCTCGAGGCCGGCCTGTTCGAAAGAACCATCCAAATGAGGGTGCCGGACCGAGAGGCTCGGCACGACATCCTCAAAGTGGTTACCAGAGAAAAGATGCTGTCTGACGGCCTGGACCTCGCAGAGGTGGCAAAGATGACGCACGGTTTCGTTGGCGCGGACATCGTCATTGCCACCACCTTGGCCGAGCAAGCGGCGCAAGAGCGGATCCTCCACACCGAGGACCCGGACGGGCGGCAATTGGAGCTTCTTACCCGTCCTCGCCGCGGAGACGAGATGGACGTGTCGGGCGTCTCGTTCGACCTGAGACAGCCGGCGTTTGCGACGCCGCCCATCGAGCCCCTGACGCTGGAAGACTTCCGCCTCGCCATCAAGGGCTACACGCCCTCTCTGCGGAGAGAAGGCTTCACCGTGATCCCGGACGTCACCTGGGAACAGGTTGGCGCCCTGGAAGAAGTGCGCGAGCAACTGCACATGTCCATCATCGGGCCCATCAAAAACCCGGAGCTCTATCAGGAGTTTGGCCTAAGGCGCCCCGCCGGCGCGCTCCTTTGGGGTCCTCCCGGATGCGGCAAGACGCTCGTGGCCCAGGCCGTCGCCAACGAGGCGCAAGCGTCCTTCATCCTCATCAACGGCCCCGAGCTGCTGAACAAGTACGTCGGCGAGTCCGAGCGGGCCGTCCGAGAGCTCTTCCAGCGAGCCCGCTCTTCCACCCCCTGCATCCTGTTCTTCGACGAGATGGACTCGCTCGTGCCCCGGCGAGACAGCGCCTCCACCGACGCCGGCGTCCGAGTTGTCAACGCCCTGCTCACGGAGCTCGACGGAGCCCAGGACCGCTCGGGCATCTACGTCATCGGCACAACCAACAGGCCGGACATGATCGACGCAGCGATGCTCCGGCCGGGACGCCTCAGCGTGCGGCTCTTCGTCGACCTCCCAACGCCGGAGGAGCGAGTCGACATTCTCCACGCCATCTACAAGACGGCCCACGCCAACGCCACCGAGGCCGAGTACGAAAGGCTCACGGCCGTGGCCCTGGACCCGCGGTGCGACGACTTTAGCGGTGCCGATCTCGGCGGCCTGCACATCAAGGCGGCCGAATGCGCGCTCAGGAGCTATCTGCTGGGCAAAAAGTCGGCGCGGGAGATTGACGCACAAGACTGGGAGCATGCGCTGGAGAATACGCGGTGTAGCGTGCTGAATCCGGACTCGTACAGGAAGCTGGATAGGAAGATGGGAAAGGGGGCGTAGTTCGGAGCCGTCAGCATGGGGAGAGAGATGCCTGATGCAACATGTAGATGGTACGGGGTGCGTAGACGTGGGACGTCGCGCTGATTCGCGTAGAGGGTACGGCGCCCAATTTTTTTTTTTGTTTCCACCCCCCCCTTTTTCTTTCTTTTCTATATATATCATCACATCATTCGATGGAATGAATGCAATGTTACCCCTGTCTGCACTGCAATGGGGACAATAAGAGGGTAGGGAAAATCTAACACATGGCGAAATGCTATTCGGGATTTGTTTCAGCCAATACCGACCCTCGCCGACCCTGTCTTGTCAAATCTTTGCCCAATTCCCCACATTGAGAGAGAGAGAGAGAGAGAGATTTATTCCCATGACACCCAAAATGTCCATGATAGATGGAAGAAAGAAAGAATAAATAAATAAATAAAAAAGAAATAGCAGCGTCCAGTCGCCGGAAAAAGCGGAGTTGGATATTAATGATACAAGCACAGTGATGGTGCTTCGACTATTCTAATTTTGTCTATAGTACAATCGCGGCACCCCGTCTATCGATATCTTTTTTGTCATTACAATTCTTTTTTTTCTGTTCTTTTCGCATTCATCGCTTAAGCGGTAGACTCTTTGAGGTAGCTAGGGCAAGGCGTTAGCATATGAATGTAAAAAAAGAAATTTTTTTTTTTTAAAAAAAAACATGTCCAACTTACGCAATGAGGTCGTTACGGTCCTTCTCCTTCTTCAGGCCACCGAAAGCCATCTTGGTGCCGGGGATGTACTTCTTGGGGTTCTCAAGGTAATCGAACAGGGTCTTGTCCTCCCAGGTTACACCAGCCTGCTTGTTGGCGTCGGTGTAGGAGTAGCCCTCGGCGGATCCGGTCTTGCGACCGAAGAGACCGTGCAGAGCAGGTCCGATCTTGTGGCCGCCGCTGGACTCGACGGTGTGGCACTGAGCACAACGGGTCTTGAAGAGGTTGGCACCCTTCTTGGCGTCACCTGAAGAAACGCATTAGCATCTCGTTCCCTCTGAAGCGAAGAAAGACTTTTGACTGTCGAGGACGCAGTAAACAAAGAGGAAAAGAGACGGGGGGCCTTGATCGGCCTTGACGCAGAGCTCGACAACCAAAGACCGAGGTGTGCATGGACGGGTATCATCGTAGTTGGCGAGCATTCGCCACGGAGGAGTGGTCAGTGAAAATGACGCACCGCACCAGGCAGCTTCACTGCTCACTCTGATGATTTGAGCACCAAAAAATCAGTCTTTTGAGTGCGGCGTTCCCCAGCCAGTCCAAAACACCAACCGTCCTGGCCGTCGACCGCTGCGTCCCAACTCAATGGCTTCCCATATCCTGTTCGGAAACGCCTCGGCTAACCGTCTTGCGTGCGTGTGTGCGGCAACTCACCACCAGCCATCTTGGAGTATTTGGGGGGGGGGGGGGATTGAAAAAGACGAAAGAGTCGTTGGGAAATAAAATAATAGTTTGCAGGTTAAATCCAAAGAGAAACCAAAAAAAAAAAAAAAAAACAGGTCAACTGCTTTGGAACAAAATTTTTCTCGTGGAAAAGAAAAAGGGTTATATGAGAGAAGTATAGGAGAAAAGGAAGAAGGGGAAAAGAAAAAAAATAAAGAAAAAAAAAATAAAGGCTTATTATGACACCATGCCGTTGCAAAGCCGACGGTGATCAGCCACAGATGTGGCGGGTGATCAGCCAATCAGACGACCCCAATTACACAGTCATGCCCACCCGTCGGGCGACTTCCCCGGGTAAAGTCGGGCGAGCGGCCAAAGCGGCGTTTTTTTTTTTTTTTTTTTTTTTCAGGGAGAGAAACAGCGCCACACGCGCTGTGGGGGCATTATTTTCCTGCCCTGGATTTTCCTTCCATCCGCCACAACGGCCGGAGAAAAGTCGGCTAAAGGAGGGCTGTTCTTCCGAAACCTTCTTTCTGGGGGTCCCCATTTTTTCTCCCCCCGAACGTTCGCTATTTTTTTTTTTTTTTTTTTTTTTGGTGGGAGCAAGAGAAAGAAGCTTCATAACAGGGGGGACCAACAAAAAAAAAAAAAAAAAAAAACAGAAATACCACGAGTTGGTGGCGATTTGTTTTTCTTACCCTTTTTTTTTTTTTTTTTTTTTTTTTTTTGATCAAGACATCAATACATCAGATCTTCTTCCCCTTTGCCCTATCGTTGGCCTATCATAATGGTGACGAGGGCAGTCATCCCACGCTTCTTACTGCCTTTGCAGGGGCCGCTTTGGCGTGGCTTCCAGATTCCCCTCTCGCAAAACATTCACATCCGCTTCATATCAACAGACAAGCCCATCGTCCTCGAGAAACCGGCTAGATTCAACCCTCCTTCGCACGGATCGAGACTCAAGAGGAATTCCGTGCCGAAGCACTATGGCCCTTCCCTGACCGAGGAAGAGGTCGCTGCCCAAAACAGGAGAAGCTACCCTGGGCTTATGGCGCCCGAGGGGACATGGGCGCACTGGTTTTGGCACAGCAGGCTGCTGCATACCTTCATCACCATGGTACGAGTCGCACAGACGGGGGGGGGGTTTTCCCGCTGGGCCTATGCACGTTGGCTGACGTTACTGCCTAGGGCGCGCTGATGGCCATGGGGGTGTATACGTTCTTCATGAACTACGCCTACAATTCTCCCTTCAAGGATCTCGTGCCGCCGATATCCGACTTGTGGCACCAGCCCATCTACTTCTTCTCCCAGTGGAAGAACGTCATCCTCATGCACGAGAAAGACAAGGCGCTCAAGGCCACGGAGCACCGGAACCGGCACATCGACGACGTTGCTAAGCGGAGGTACTACATGAAGATGCACGGCATCGAACCCAAGGACCCCGTCGCCATGGTTTTCGGCAAGGATGAACCCAAGTCGGAGGAGGAACTCGAGGCTGTTGCCATGGGACGCGAACTGCCACCCAAGCCCGAGGCCGAAGCCGCAGCTGAACAGAAGAAGAAGTGGCTGGGCATTTTTTGAAAAAAAAAAAAAAAAAAACGAGAAGAAGAAAAGGGCAAAAAAAAAATGATCAAATTATACGATCATGATATACGTTGCATTGATTGGCAGGCCAGAAGCCGCCCCTTTCTGTTGTAGCATTAAGATTTTTTCCAGCACATTAGGCATTAGGGCATTCTCCAACGACAGTGAGACTTCAACACGATGTACCAATATATAACAAAAATGCGCAAGCCCAAAAGAAATCGTGATGCTTTTTTTTTTTTTTCATGACAATTCTACTCCTTCCAGCCCATCCAAGACTTCATCTGCGACGCCTCCCTTTTCCAAGACTGCCTGGATGATGCTATCCAAGACGGCGAACCTGGTTCCTCCCAACGGAGCCTTCCAAACGCCGTCTTGGGGGTATTCTTCCACTCTCTGCTGCTGCTGCTGCTGCTGCTGCGATGAGTCAAACATTCCGCTAGCCGCCAGATTGGCCGTGCTGGGCACTCCGGGCGGCGTCAGCCTCGAGGTCGGATCGATAGTCCGCATCGACACCAGCCGCAGCTCTCGCCCGGAATCAACCTCCATGCTCCCTTCTTCCCGCCGCGTCCTCGTCTCGCACAAGGACACCGCCAGCGCGGAATCGGCAACCGCGAGCTCCTCCCTAGAGGGGTCGAACAGGATGCTGTCCCCGACCGCGACCACCAACAGCGTGATGGGCGGTCTCGCCGAGCCCGCGGCCGCGCCTTGGCGAGGGTACAGGAACGGCGAGGCCTCCCAGTCGTCGTCGAACATGGGGTCTTCGTCTCCTTCGGACTTGAGCCGCGGGAGCCTCGTTGCCAAGAGGGCGAGGTGCGTCGTGAGGGATAGGAGCGGCAGGGGGTACGACAGCGGCGGCGATATCAAAAGGACCTGCGGCCGGTTGCGTTAGTATGCCCGATTGAAAAAAAAAAAGAAAAGAAAAAAGAAAAAAAGAAAAGATAGCCAAGCCCTGTAAAACCCCCCCCCCCCCATGACTCACGTCGAGATATAGCCTCCAGTGAAACCGCCTGTTAATCCACAGCCTCTTGGCAAACTCCCCATCCGCCAGGAGCGCCTCCCTGAGCAGCTCTGCCAAAAACACCGTCCCCGCGTCGTCGTCCCTCAGGCTCGGTATCTCCACCGTCACCTCCAGCCACTCCCCCCGCGCTTCCCGCCTGTCGTCTTCTCCATCGCCGCCTCCCACGCCGCTCGCGCTCCTGACGTACTCCTGGTAGTGCTCTCCGCCGAGCGGATCGGCCGTCTTTTCGATTTCCGCCTTGACCCCCACAATGGCCTCTGTGCCGTCTGCCAGGCACACGCGCGCGCTGCCGTTCGTCCCGGGTAGTATCCCCGTCTCTGCTGTGAGAGGTCGAAACTGCTTGGATGTTCTGCCGTCGGGACGGATAGGCGGGCTGAGGGAGAGGGATGTGTGGAGGTACGCGAGCTCGGCGGGGGATAAAAGCGCCTGCTGGTTTGCCATTGTCGCCGCGTTTCCACGGGGTTGTCCGAATCAGGGTTGTATACAGGAATTGCTCCAGGGTGCCGCACAACGACGGCCGATGACGATTTTTCTTTATTTTATTTTTTTTTTTAAAAAAGAAGGAAGAAGGAAAAAAAAAAAAAGGGTTTTTTGAGGTGGACAAAAAAAGTTGTATCGTCTCACCTAGGTGAGCGATAAGATAAATGATGCGGGGGTGGGGCAATGGCTTGTTAGAAGCCCCCAGCTTAAAAATACGTATCCTAATATACCATAGAAACCAAAAATGAAAGAGGAGCCTATAGCGAGTACATGAACAGTAGAATCATCTCATCGCTAGCTTTAAGGAGTCTGCAAGTCTTAGAAGCCAAATATGGGTCGCCATCAACGTAGTTCTGGAGTCAGAAGCATACGGGGCACGATTGAAAATTGAGAATGTCCCAGCTAAATCCTTACACTAGGTAAATAATAAGGGGGGGGAGGCAAACCAACGCTTATAGCCCCAGCATTTACAAAAAAAAAAAGCAAAAAAGAGAGAAACATCCATGCGTGGCCCAACTAGGCTTGTCGGCGTACCAGGTCCAAGCAAATGTGGTTCATCAAATCAGGCCCCAAGGCGGCTATCAGTTGCGCAATGCTGTGTCTGATGCCTGACGGCTCTCTGATGTCACTGTGCCTCCAACCCACCAGGTCTGATGTTTCAAACAGCGGACCTGTAGGGAAAATCCTGAGGATAATGTGGTCCAGATCCAAATCTTCCATGGCCGCCACGGAAGGGATGCCTGGCATCTTGGATCGGAACAGCGAGTCGTAGACTTCATCGCCAGGTTCGTCTGCGCTAGTATCCCCCGTCCCCTCGTCGGAAGATGCCGTTGTCATCTCCGTGTCTTCATCAGCACTTGCGCATGTAGGGCCTGCAGAATGCAGCTCCGACTTCCCCGAATCGGTTTCCCCCAGTGCCGTAGCGAAACGAGTGTAGGTGTCCCTGGCCAGTATGTCCAAGATGGTCTTATCAAGCAGCCGCCAGTCCAAGGTATCCGGGTCGAGGATATATTGCGGGCCGTAGTCTATCTTGTATCTCATTTTCGGGCAGCTGTGGATGTAGAATCCGGGGTACCACCACCGATAGCCGTCCTCGACGGCGAGAGCAATTTCATAAAGAGCCCCCAATTTCCCTGGGCCGAATCTATGGACGCTTTCGTGGTAGAGAAAATAGACAGAGCTTACGCATTGCGGCAGCAGATCCAGTACCCCGATGGCGACTAGAACGCCGTCTAGACGGTAGCATTGGTGGTAGGAACCCAAGCGGCGCTTTCGCCCATCGGGCCCAATCATAACCTGGCGCTGTAGCGGCGATTTGCACAGAAACCGTTCGAAAGAGTGCCGAGTCCTCTCATGCGGCTCATCCCCATGGACAACTCTTTGGTAATTTTCATAGACTAGGTACTTTTCTTCCGTAAACGTATCTTCTTCGAGGGTCACAATCCACCTGTGGGCCGGCTCCGGCGGTTTCTTCACTTGACTCAGCTCCGCCTCATGGATGCGCTCTGTTAAGCAAAACTCATTGTCACGCTTCTTTGTCTCTTCGCGTGACCGCGGATGGAGCCGCGCGGCTTGCTTGAGATAGGTGTCGCCAAGGACATATTTGCTGAAACGATTGACCGTTTGGCGCTGGCTTCTCGTTGGATAGAACCGATCCGAATCTAGGCGAATGGTGTAGTGTGGACAACAAGACGCTCGCTGGTTCGGGCGATATAGCAGCTTTCCTGATCGCCTCCAGCAACGATCCAGCAGGCTAAGATAGAATTGCGAGCTTATAGAGGTGGCACTCGCATAATACGAAAAGCCTGAATACCGAAAGAAGAGGTGTTAGCCTATGACAGGAATCCCGCATACGCCTCCCGAAGCTAACGTAGCCGGCAGCTAGGTGGCATTTGAAGCCTGACTGATATTGGCCGAGGCTCCTCCATCTCCCATTTCTGCGCAGTACGACTTGGAACACATGACGAAGGAAAGGTAATCAACTGACTCTGCCCACGAGTGCCGCAGTAACCACATTTCGAAGAATTTGAATAACCTGCACAATCTTGTTAGCATAAAGTGCAGAGAGGCTGTAAACCGGCGATCATTTCCTGGATGAGATTGGGGGGGGGGCTAAATCATGATATATATATATATATATATTTCATCATTTTTGAGGCAAGTGTAGAGAAGCTGGGATCGCTCTCAGCGAAAAAAAGACACCTGGGCAATTGTTCGAGAGGAGACGACGGGAGGTTAGGAAGAGCGGGGTTCTCGGAGAGATAGCATAAAGGGGTATCACGCAAATTGGAATCAAAAGACTCAGGTCGCGCCGACGAGACCAGCGCATTCCAACTGCATAGCATGAATGCCGAGCCCACGCCTTGTTCGACATGGAAAACATGCAACAAGACAGCCATGATGCCCTGTGGGCTCAGCGACACTGGCCGCCCCGGGCCAGTGGGCAAAAGGCTGGACAGGGGTTCACATCCAGCACAGCAAAGAGGCTTTGCCGAAAGCGACTGGAAATCTCCCGAGCCAACGACGGGCATCGAAAGCAGCACGTGTCGAAAGGCACGGGTAACCAGAAGGTCGGACAAACAAGAGCGAACGATTTTCCATTCGACTCACCGATGGGGGATATAAGCTCGTTTGTCACAGAGGCATCTTCAGGGGTCTGCCCACCGTCTTCTTCTTCCATAGCTGGTCCGGCGCCTCGCGTTTTCCCTAACGGGCAAGTCGGTGCGTGAGGCGAAAACTGATGGGAGCGCGAATGGCGATTTTCCCATATATATATATATAACCTATACTAACTTTCGTAGGCAGACGGGATGTAGAGCAGAAACGAATCGGTTGAGTCAAGGGCGCCAAACGCGAAAACCAAGCAAAAGCTCCGCTGCTGCGTGTCGAGTGACGTAACACGACTGCGGTCAAAAAGTGAATCTTGTGGGTTGGGATGTATGTGATGTAGCTGCAGTCATGACTGCGGTTTTTTTTTTTTGTTCTTTTTTTTTTTTTTTTTTGCCTTTCCCGCGCTGATGCTCATCACACGAGCCGCTTCCAGACGGCTGGCTTATGGCGGAATCAGCCTCGTCGTATCAGCGGATGAGGCTGAACGCACCCGCGGGTGGCAAGGGCAGTTGCTCGGATGGCCAGGCCTTTAACAAGGTCGCTGTCGTTGCTGTCGACGGCTAGCATTCATGATGGTGAAGAGTGAGAAGAAGGTTTTCAAACATTGCCAGCGCCTCTAGGCGGAGGAAAACAAAACGAGGTTTTCCCGAGGAACTAGAGTAGGAAGAGTTTGGTGGTGGTTGATGAGGTCAAGCCCCCATCGCCATGGCGGGGCAAAAGGGAGAGTGAGGGGGTTGAGAGCAGAGCGCGCTGATTTAGTGGCCCCCAAGCGTGCGGGAGATGCGTCAACAGCGCCAGATATACAGCGGTCCGTTCGAATCCATTAGCGCTCTAGCGGAGCAACTAAGGGACGTAAAAAGGTACCTAGTACCTAAGGTGCTTCGCCATGCGTTAGCAGTGAGCCATGGGCTTCCTATTGCTTCGCAGGGCAAAAAAAAAATATGCGGGATGGATGGAGACGGTTGACAGCTCATCAGGTTTCCAGGAGGATCAGAGCGTTCCTTTGTTTGAGGGCTTTTGTCGCCGCGGTTGCCCGGCTCGATCCCATTTGCCGGATTCTCCATGGGAAATTCGGAGCGGCTAGGTACATAAGGTACATAGTACTACCTACCTAGTAGGTACTATAGCTAAACGCGGAGTACCAGATACTGCGGTCGAGCTGCTGTGCGTTCTTGTAGAGAGAGAGAGAGGGAACGAACGGTCCGTTCGAAACACGAGGCACCCCCCGTTAACTTGCCTATCAAGTAAGTACCTTACAGTAAACGTACCGGCACACGGCGTTTCAGCTTTCTGGGAACGATGATGAAAAAGTTCGTCAAGCAGAGTTCAGTACGCAACGTAAACCCATATTGCAAACAGTTTTCCGGGATGCCGAAAAGTCCCGACCAAAAAGCCGTGGCGGCGCTCTGGCATCTTCTCGTTGGACCTGGCGAGGTCTTTTTTTGTATGCATCTTCTGGCCGCAAAGGGGGAACGGGGAAAGAGTTTGGTACTATAGTAATACCTTAGGTTAGAACTACTACTAAAGATAGTGAGTTTTTTCCAGCTGCTCGCTCACCGTATTTCCCACCTACTAGGTACTTAGTAGGTACTACTAATGCCTACCTGTAGGTATCCGAGGCACGGAGTATTTTGTAGGTAGTCTGGCGATTTGACAAGTGTCAAGTGCGTGCCAACAATTGCAAACACAGCTCGCCGGGTGATCATCAGTACAGGTATAGTATCTACCTAGTACTAAATACCTAGCAGAAGCCTCGATGCGGGCTCATGAGACGAATGCAACCCGCGCCGGTATCTCTCTATCTCTATCTGTCCATGCTACGTACTTACTACATTGCTCATCTAGGTACCAGATGCAGCTGAGGGAGCATCATCGCAAAAACGTTTCACTTCGGCTTGGTACGTACAGGCTGAGTGTACAGCGCACCGCCCTATTACCTTGGATGGTCACGCAGGTAAGGCGGATGCTAATACTACTAAGTACCTGGGTAGTACCTTATCACTGCTAGGTACTACTGACTACCACTAGACCACAGGTACTACCACTACTGCTACTACCTAACGAACTGCTATTACTACGCACTACCAGGTAGCTACCTAGTACCATCATTACTACTAGGTACCTAGTAGGTACTACCACCGCCACCACCACCACCACCAACCCACCCCATCAATGTTGGGAGTGCCCTGGCCGCAAAAATCTCGGCCCCTCACCCTGCCTCCCATGTATGTCCAAACACTCATAACAACCTTGAAGTTCTCGGCCTCCTCCTTGACTTCCCCCCCTTATTACTCGTCACCTTTTGATAAGCTCAACGGTGCCTTCCTTTCGTTGGCAGGGCTATTAGTACATGTACGAGCAGGTTGTGCTCCGTGCTCCCGGCATCGTACTTTTTGCACAACATGCACTCGCACAAGCATATGGAGCATCACCGTCCGGTGTCATTGGAGGACTGGCTGCTTAGGGATCGGGTGCAGCGTCGCCTGCAGGAAAAGACAAGGGGGGGGGGGGGGGGCCTTGGCGGTGCTATTTTTTTCTTTTATTTTTATTTTGGGACTCTCCTGGGCCGCCGCCTTGCCAATCTTTCCTCCTTCTTCCCTCACCAGGGCGAGCTGCAGCATCATGGATGAACTCCAAAAGAGCTTCGTTCGCCTGGGTCAACCCAACCCAGGCCTTCCCCCCCCCCCCAATTCCCTCTTCGGGCCCCGTGCCATTTGCCTCTTCCATCCCGCGTGCAAGTAGGCGTTAGAATAGATTTGACACACGGCCTCCATGAAGGCCATGACGGCTTCGTTCTCCCGTTCTCTCAACGTCCTCGCCTGCCCTGGCCCGTCGCCGTCGCGGCGCCACCGGCCCTGACGCACGACATGACTGGGCAGGCAGGCCTTGTCGAGCTCCATCCCGCTCATCGCACCAGCACAGATGGGCGCCTTAGTTTGGCTATAAAGCTAACGCGGATCCCTCCCCTCTATGATTGCCATGACACGAGACAGCGCAAACAGGCAGCCCAGAAGCAGCTCCATCGCGGCCCTGACTGTTGGCGTTGGCCGGGTCTGTGAAAGCCCGGGATCTGCCCTCCCAAAGACGCCCCGTGCTGCCAACTTGTCCCTCTCGACCAGACAAAGACGCAACAGATCCAGACGCACACTATATACAGTCTCCGGCTGGCTTCCTGCCCCTGACACCACCGCCATTGAACCCGGCCCAGTACGGCTGAGGCCTACGCGCGTGCGCGACTCTTGGATTGGCATCCGAGTCCCAATATATACATTGATCATCATCTTCTTCTTTTGCTCTCTCTCTCTCTCTCTCCCCCTTCTTCCTTTCGCCTCAGCCCACAAGAGGCTTGCTCCCAAACCACGAACAAGGCACCAACTTTCATAGCCAAAAGGGTTTACGGAATAAAAACCACCGGCCCAGGGCGACCAGTGGTCGAGTTGCGCGACAAAAACTTCTTTTTTGCCCCATCTCCGCGTTTTTGAGTCGCAAACCTTGCAAGCCCCTCGGTTCCACTCCGTTGCGCTCCAGGTACCAGCGCGCAGGCTCGCAAATTCAAATCACACCGCACCAAGTCCGCGCTTATTAGTTCCACGGTGTTGGGACGAGAAAATTATTACTACTGCCTATTATATTAATACTCCGGTGCTGCGTCCAATATTGGCAGTGGAATTTTGACCACTGCAGCTCTCCCGACACACCCAAGCCAGCGCTCGCAGTTCCCCGAGTCGGCGCCGAGTCACTTATACATCGCTTCCGGACCCTGTCTAGAACCGCCATCTTGCCCGCGCAGGGGAAAAAAAAAAAAAAAAAAAAAAAAAAAAAAAAAGACACCACCTAGACCTGGATTCTTCGGCCCCCCCCCCCCCCCCTTTCCGGGCCATTGCCATTATCTCCACGGGAAAGACAGAATAAAACTTATCCCATTAGTTCTGCTCTCTGAAATCGATGATGATGCAGCACATGTCAGTGTGACTTTTTTTTTCTTTTTTCCCCAGCCTCTCCGCCTTAACGAAGCTCTCGACCGCCGGCGAAGCCCCCCGTTTCCGGCACTTTTTTTTTTTTTTTTTTTTTTTTTTTTCCCTCTACGCCCTTCTCCCCGGCCAATTCTGCTCCGTAGAAACGAGTGGCCAATCATTGCGAGATCCTTCATCAACCTCAGCAGACAGGGAGTGCGTTGGCGACGACAGCTCCCAAGATGTCGGGTTCGGCTTCTAGCGGCGAGGGATCCAACAATCGGTCAATGCAGTCGCGGACCGGGCGGAGCAAACAACGTAAGTTTTCTCTCGAGTGAAGATGGCACTTGTTTCGCACAAAATGCCCCCCTCCATCCTCCCCCCCCCCTTCTCTTCCCCATCCTCCCGTCGCGGCCTTCTCCTTGTCCTTCCTGAGTTCTTTGAAATTTTTCTCGCGTCCTCCCCCATTGTCCCGTGCGCCTCTCCTGCTGTCCCCTGCCTTTGCCAGTCGCCTCTCTTTGTCTGCTTTTGCTGGCTTCGCCGACGCCAAAGCGCGGGATCCCACTGACCCATCTCCCTCCTGCAGGGTACAACTCCCAAGGAGAACGACTTGTCGCCGGCATCGTGCCGCTCAGCGCAGACCGCAACCACGTGATCCTAATCCAGTCTACCCGGCGGAAGGGCTGGGTTCTGCCCAAGGGAGGGTGGGAGTCGGATGAGTCGTGCCAGGAGTCTGCGGTGCGGGAGGCCTGGGAAGAGGCCGGCATCACGGTCAACATTGATTATGACTTGGGCAATTTCGAGGAGAAGCGGCCGCCAAAGACGTCCAAAGACCGCTCCCGGTACTACTTTTACCAGGGCACCGTCCTGGATCAGCTGGAAGAATGGCCGGAGAAGGACAAGCGAGAGCGAGAGTGGTTCACGTACACAAAGGCAATCGAGGTTCTGTCCAACAGACCAGAGCTTCAAGAAGCCTTGAATCGGTCCTCCATGAACAGAACATGAGCAGCCGTCTCGGGGCCTTGCGCTCCCTCGTTTTGCTGCTCCTCTCTGCGAGTCGCCTTTGCTGTTCTCCTTGTATTTTTTTATTCCATTTTCCTCGCCCAACACGCAACTGCTGGAGACGCCCATGCCACGGGCAAGTGCTCGTTGGTCATGTGGAGGCAAATTCCACGCAGCGGACGGCTCGGATGCAACCATGAACGAAGGCAGATGGCCAAAAAAAAAAAAAGGCATGGGAAAGAAGATAGAAGATGCATGCTTTCTTTCTTTCTTTCTTTCTTTCTTTCTGGCCGATCTTGGCGGTCTATTTGACCATCATATTCGCTCTACAATCTTTTTTTTGAACACACCGAAACTACTAACTATCCAGGGTACGATGAGTTTGAATCCCTTTTCAGGCGTTGTCGGCAGGGTTTTATCATAGAACTACCACGCAGAAAATTTTTTTTTAAGACGGGGGGCCGGTACATTATTGGTGTATTACAAGGCCCAGTGATCTCGAAATAGGATACACAGAATTAATTGCTTACAACAACACCGCATCAGCGGTCGGCGGCGAGGTGGCTAGTTTTTCGCATTCGGTTTTTGTCTGGACTTTTACGGAGTAGAGCTTAGAATAATTGATGCCATAGACATGACGAGGGCCAATGTCGTGTGCGCTGGAGCTGAGCAGGTACCTGCCTTAGCTTCCGGGGCCGCAGACACCCCCCTCTCTCACTTTGACGAGTCCCCCCCTGATAGGAGCCATGACTCAACGGTTAAGGGTATTGTCACGCCGGGATCAGCGCAGCTTCCAATTGGGAGGTCGCGCGCTGATTGATTGAATGAGCTCGACTGCCCATCTTCGATGCTTTAGCAGGGCCACGGGGGCGGCCGTTTACGCACGCCTTTGATGCGAGCGTTTCGCAAACGAACTGCGGAACCGATAAGGTAAGGTAAGGTAAGGTAAGGTATGCCAAGGTATGTTATGGTCAAAGGGTACCAAAAAGGGTTGATGATAACCACTCAGTAAGTCTTTTTTGTAACTTTGTAACGCTGGGCCTTTTTTTGCACCAGCAGCGGTGCTTATAAAAAAAAACCAACAACATATTATTTCCCACACAAATGTCCCAGACGGGATGGGCTTTGTTTCCCAACCTTCTGAGCAACACGAGAGAACAAACCATGGCAACCAAAGTTTGGAGCTTTTCTTTTGCCCCTCTATTGACCACCTCTCAAAATTTTATTACCACTACTCCGTACTACCTATTACTATTGTACCTACCTTGGTAGTAAATTACCCCGCCATCTACGGTTGCATCATAGCAGGGCTCTTTTTTTTTTTTTTTTTTTTTTTTTTTTTTTTTTTTTCTGGATTAGTTTGGTTTTAAGCTCCCCCCTGCTTCAGGCTTGGATTTTTTTTTTCTTTTTTTTTCTTTTTCTCTTCTTGCTCATCCTGACGTTACCAAGAACCTTTGGGAGAAACAGCCTTGACACGTGATGTCCTCTTATCGATAAGTCTGCCGCATTGGATCTTGACCACACACGGCAGGGCAATCGCAACCAAACTTCATATCTGCCTCAACCGGACTGCGAATGTCTTGCTCCGTACAGCCTCGTCGCTCCTGAAAAAAAAAAACGCCCCATGCCGCCATGTTGATATAGACCAAGGGACGCTGCAAAACCAACAGAGCCCATGGACCCTTGAGCCGGACACGATTAGACACACAGCCATTTGTTCTCGTCAAACCCCGTCCCCCAATGTTATTATGATGGAAAATCTATCCATTTCCGACGCCACTCCCCCTGGCGGACCGGCCTCTCAGCCTTTTGCCCAGCTGCCGCCGCAGATGTTTACGACAGCTGCGCAGCTTTTGGACCTTACAGATAGTATGCCTCCCCCTTTAGGGATATGTGCCGGGGGGGCGGAGGAGGAGGAGCAAGGCGGGAGTTGAGGGACGCTTGGGCTGACCACCAGGTGCATGCAGAGAAACTCATGGTAGTTTTGCGTGACGGCAGGAAGTTGATTGGAGTGCTAAGAAGTTGGGACCAGTTTGGTGTGTAATAACCCCCCCCCTGGGTCACGAGATGCGAAAAAAAAAAAGTGAAAAAAAAGTGAAAAAAAAAGGGACGAGGAGAAGAAAAGAAAAGAAAAGAAAAGAAAACAAAGGAAAAGAAAAGGGGGAGAAGAGCGTCTTGATCGTCTAATCCGATTTATTTTTGTTATTTTTTTTAATATAAAACAACAGCCAATATTGTCCTCCAATCAACGACGGAGAGGATATTTGCTCCCAGGCCCGACGGCCACGATTCCGAGTACCCGCGCGGATACTACGCCGACATACCGCACGGCATCTTCCTCGTGAGAGGCGAGAACGTGCTGCTTCTGGGGGAGATCGACCTGGACAAGGACGACAACGCGCCCCCCGGGTACGAAATGGCGGATGTGGAGGTCGTGAAGAAGCTCGCCGAGGCGAAGAAGGCGGCGGGCAAGGCCAAGGAAAAGGCACGCTTGAAGAAGCTCACCAAGATAGGATTTGAGGGCGAGAATCCGGGAGACGTCTTCTTTTGAAGAGAAGAAGGGTGTCGTGTGTGTGTTTACGATAGATAAGAGAAGACGCAAAGAAAGGAGGAGGAGGAGGCAGGGAATCCCTTTTTTTTTTTTTTTTTTTTTTTTTTTTTTTTTACTTGTTACTTGTTTATACGCGCTGCGGCAGATGCGATTCGGCGGCAGAATATTGTGAAATGCCCCGGATCGAGAGATGGCTGGTGCAAGGGAAAGAAGTGTCACTACTGCTACTACTACTACTACTACTACTACTACTACTACCTTATATATGCCACGAATGACTAGAGAGAACGTCTATCCTACGTTGCCGCTGTTTTTTTTTTTTTTTTTTTTTTTTATGTGTGTCTTTTTTTCTTGATTTTTTTCGCTTTTCCCCTCGTTGGCCACCACATCTGCTCCATCAGAAAACAGGTGCTTTGTTGGGGACGCGGCGGTTACTGTAATACCTCATACCTCCATGTTCGTTAGTCACAAGGTACAAAACAAATTAGTACAAGTAGTAGAGAGTCTTGCTAGGGTGTACAGAGTTATACAAATGCCCTCTAGGCGGGCAGCTACTAAGGTAGGTATCGTTACAACATAAAGGTACTGCTACACACCTTCTTACCTTGGGGAAAATAGGTGACGAGGTAGGAGGTATGTAGGTATGTAGGTAGGTAAGTGTTAGGTGAGGAGACCACAAAGAGAAACAACAAAACCAAACCAAACCAAACCAAAGGACGGTACCATCAACGCCACGAAGCCAATGCGGTTGTTCTTTCTTACTTTCTTTTTCTTTCTTTCTTTCTTTCTTTCTTTCTTTGTTTTTGTGGCTGTTCATGCGGCCCCAAAACACACGCATACAAACGTGCTCCCATTTGGTCAAAAATCACAACGCCGCTTCCTCTCAAACATGGGTATCGGAGTGTCGCCCGGATCCCTCATGCCCCCCAGCAGCCAGTCCGTCAAGCCCACAAACTTGGCGCCCATACCCTTCTCCCAGTCGCCGCCCTCTTGGGCCTGCTCAATGGTGTGCGTCAGGATCCTGCCCTCGGCGTCAAAGTCGAAGATGAACAGCCCCGTAAAGGCCTTGTTCGGATCCACGCCCCTCGCAAGCCTCAGCGACGGCAGCGAGATGCCGCCGCCGCCGCCGCCGCCGCCGCCATTGCCGGGCCTCGCCTTGTCCTCCTTGACTCTGCGCTTCTCGCACCAGCGCACGACGAGCTGCTCTGCGATGGCGCCGGGTCGACGGGGCAGAAAGGTCAGCGGCTCTGACGTCATGCGCTCGGCTAGGATCTCGAGCTTGACGTTGCCGATGATGGGCACGCGGTTCCAGGCGATGGGGGAGGTCCAGAGGGCGGCATTGTAGGCGACTCTGCCCGAGACGATGGGCAGATGGGGGTGCGTGGACGGGAAGAGCTGCAGCGAGATGTTGGGGGCGAGGATGTCCTGCGGGAGGGGGGATTGGAGGAGAGTCGGGAGGCGTTCTTGGAGGATTCGTAGAGCTGGGAAAAAGTCGAGCGCGTAAGTAAGATTTTGCCTCTCCCGTTTTTCTTCGGATCTTGTAAACGAATGAGGCGAGAGATGGGGAGAGTGTTTCTTCTTTTTGCTTACTCTTGCCGAGCTTCGCCTTGTTGGGATCCGGCGGCTGGTCTCCCCGGACTCCCATCCACACAGCTCCAGAGCTCTCAAAGCACGTCCTCGACAGGCTCTTTCGCGGCACAGATGCCAGTCTCCTCAGCAGCAGAGCATCGGCCGGTGGCTGTTCTACCAGGCCCTGGGGCAGCGGCCGTGCTGCAACCTGCGCTGGGGCATGGGCTGGACCGAAGCTGGTGATGTGGCGGACTGAAGCGCCGGACCAAGATGGGAAGGATGAGCGGCCGGCAGGGCTCGTCAGCGGGTTGCGCAGGGGCGCGGCCATTGGGTGCTGTTGGCGCTCCTGGGAAGGAGGTGCCTCGAGGCTCTCGCAAGGAATTTTCCATAAAAGAAATTCAAATTTCCAGCGGCATTGTAGTGCCGGGTAGCATCAAACTTTTTTTTTTCTTTTTTTTTCTTCCTCGTGCAGGTGCTTCCGTAGTCGCCGCCTCTCTGGCAAGGCTACTGTGGGTTGCCTTGTAGGGAGGACCATTGCGGGGCCGTTCCGCTATTCCGGGTGTGTTTTTGGGCCGTTGCCGGTGACCTACGGAGAAAAGGCTGGATTTTTTATTTTTATTTTTATTTTTTGTAAAAAAAAGAAGAAGAGAAAAAGGAAAAAAAAAAATTAATTTAATTTTCATTGAATTTTTTTTTTTCATTTACTTCTTTTTCTGTCTTTGGTCAGAAGCCAGGTTTGTTGTAAGAGAAAGGCAAACCTGGCCAAATACGCAATACGGCAGCGGGAAGATTCGGGATGGTTGTGGTAACGGCCGACTGATGAACTTTGTCACACACACACACACACCTGCCTGCAAAGGGGCATCTGGCACATTTGATCTAGATGTTTCCATTCTCGGTTCTGCATGACGGTCGCTGATTGGGAAAAGCGCTGAGTTGGAATCCGTCGGCATGAGTGAATATCTCAGGTGATCGCGGATACGTGAGTGTACTAAAGTATAGAGTACTAGGTAGCTACCTTAGCATTAGAGAGAAGCTCGAATCACATGCGCGCCTGGTCTAACGTGCCGCAATCGTGGCGGCCAGCCGCAGTTGAACCGAATTATAAGTTGACATTGGAGAGATTGAGAGAGGGAAAAAAAAAATCCCCCCCAAAAAAATCCCCAAAAAAAAAATCGATTTTTTTTAAAAAAAATTCTAAACGTAACTTGAAATGTTGAGAAGTCTTGTTGTGGGCGGTCCTTTTGGAAATGGCCTAGGGAAAGCTACCGTTGGTGGAATACGAATTCCAGTTGAGGCGCAAAGGGGAGGCTGATGTTTATCAAGGTAGTACTGATGGAAGAGGTTCTTGCACATCCTATCCATGTACAGGGGACCTGTAGGGAGTAATAAGCCAGAAGAAGTAGCGGTTGTACAGAGTATCCAGTGAGCCAGCCACTAACCAGCCTACCAGGTGCCCTTACCTTAGTACTGGTACTGCCTAAACCTTTGGGTACGGAGAGTACATATGTATGTACATACCAACATGCAGATAAGACAAGCCACAGAGCACGGTACTGGTATGCCTTAACGTACTATACTGGGTACCAAGATAAGGTATGGAAGACTTACATAGTACCTCTACCAAACAAGCAATCCAAGTGTTGATTGCCTTCCGATTACCAGAAGAGGTACCTACTATACCGAGGTACCTGTTACTGATACCAGTACTTGGGTACTATAGGTAGCCTTATTATTGTAGGTTACCTACCTGTACCTACTGGTAGTAGTACTACTGGCAAGGCAAACTAGGTACTATAGTGCCTCCGTTCGGCGCACGGTACAGGCAAACTACCTAATGCGCCAGTTCCGAGGCGCGGACTTTGGCGGTACTGCCCGCAAGCTCGTTGCTAACGCAAGTTCCCCCGAGCCTTAGGCGCAATCATTCGCCAATCCAAGGCTAAAAAAGAACAAATGAGCCAAAAGCGTCACAGGTGGCCCATGCACGTGACCGAGCGCTTCCCACCGCCCATCCCATCCCATCCATCCACCCTCCACCCTCCACCCTCCAGTCAGCCCAGCCAACGAGCCGTCATCTTTCCCTGACGTACTCGAGACTTGGCCAGCCGACGCTCCTTTGACACCTCGAGCCAACCATCTGTTTTGTTTCGATCGCCCTCTTTTGAGCGCCTCTCGCCTCTCGCCTCTCGCCTCTCGCCCTCTTGAACCTCCCTCCAAGCCTCTGCTCCTCTCATCTCCCTTTCTCCTCGTACCAGCGTCAGGTCCACGCAAACCGCCATCATGAACCCCGAGTAGTACGCGGCCCTTCCCTTCCCTTCCCTTCCCTTCCCCTCCCCTCCCCCCCCCATCGTTTTGGCTGCGATATTCTCCTGAAACTTGTCTCTCTTTATCTGTTCTCTAACATATCGTCTCCGCAGAGTAGAGCACGACGCCATCTCCGTCCGTCGGCCTGCGTCATCTCCATCGCTGTATTCCAGTGCAGCGATATGGCTTGATGATTCCGACGGCGGCGCTTTTGCAGCCGCGACGGCATCGCTGACACGGTTCTTGCCTGAATTTTTTTTTAGATACGACTACCTCTTCAAGCTCCTCCTCATCGGTGATTCCGGTGTTGGAAAGTCTTGTCTTCTGCTGCGATTTGCCGATGACACCTACACCGAGTCCTACATCTCCACCATCGGTGTTGACTTTGTATGCCGCTGTCCCCCCTTCTCTCTTCCGGGAGCTCTCATCGCCACTAACTCTCGGCACAGAAAATCCGAACGATAGAGCTCGATGGCAAAACCGTGAAGCTGCAGATCGTAAGTGGCACATGCTGATTGTCACGGCAAAACGATGCGGCTGGCTAAGAATTTTTTTTTTTTAACTTTGCTTTCTAGTGGGATACCGCCGGTCAGGAGCGTTTCCGAACCATCACCTCATCGTACTACCGCGGTGCCCACGGCATCTGCGTTGTCTACGATGTCACTGACATGGACTCCTTCAACAACGTCAAGCAGTGGCTCCAGGAGATTGACCGGTATGCCACCGAAGGCGTCAACAAGCTGCTCGTGGGAAACAAGAGCGACATGTCGGACAAGAAGGTTGTCGAGTACACCGTTGCCAAGGTGAGTTTGGCGCCTGAACTTCACTGCACTGCAGCCTGGAGCCACCTCAGGTCACCTGCAGCAGAAGCGTCTGGGCGTCTCCAGGCTGCCGCCTCTCAAGCGCGGGTTTCCCCTTGTAAAGCCGAAGCTGACACACCCCTCTCCAGGAATTTGCTGACAGCCTGGGCGTCCCGTTCCTCGAGACCTCTGCCAAGAGCTCCAGCAACGTTGAGCAGGCCTTCCTGACCATGGCTCGCCAGATCAAGGAGCGCATGGGCACCACGACTGCCAACAACACGAAACCTAGCGTGCACGTTGGCCAGGGCCAGGGGGTCGGCAACTCTCCCAGCAGCAGCTGCTGTTAAACGCCTTTTGCGATGGTTCCGCGTGTTTTCGCTTTGTCGTGGTCGAGTCTGGTGGCAGGATGATTAGAGCAGTGTGACGTCCTCGGGAAACGACTGAACAATGTTTGTTATGACCTTTTTTCTCCATTATCCTAGGGTTTTTCAGTTTGCCCCCATTTCTGCGCATAGATTACATCATGTCTAGTTGGATCTCGCCCTTCAGACACACGCACGCACAACGTGGCAATCTCGCTTGCCTTTTTTCTTTTTTTCAGGACACATCAGGGTCGGATGGGAAAGGGAGAGACGGTCATACGGGAGGAAGGACGTGATCCACACACATTGGGAACAAGGCGCAAAAGTCAACGAGAGATGAGGACCTTGCGGGTGCGCCAGCTGTACTTTCACGCCTTCCTTTTTCCCATAATGACTCCCTCCCACAAAGATGTTCAATGTGGGAGAGTAATGGACGCTTATGGCAACTATATGGCCTTTTGCAGCAAGTTTTGGTTTTTTCTTGGTGTCTTTATTTTATTTTTGTTTTTATTTTTGGTTTTATTTTTGGTTTTTTCTTTTGGAGTTTTTCTTCTTTTTTTTTTCTTTTTTGGTATTATTTGTTCGCCATCTTCGTCGCTATTCCGCCGCCCCTTTCCCTTGTTTTTATTTTGTGGTGCCTAATTCTAGAAGGCTTTCTGGAGCCTTTTCTTCTTCTTCTTCTTCTTCTTCTTCTTCTTCTTTTTCTTCTTCTTAACCCTTTTTTTTCCTCTTTCTTTTCTTTCTTCTTCTTCACGAGAATTAATTAGGCCACCATTAATACACAGGGGAATTGCGTACTGCCAGGTATTCAGGCTACCATTGTCGTGTGTATGTTTTCTTGTTATGTTGGTTTGCCTGTGATTACCACCACGGCTCGACTACAAGGCATCATCATTACAAGACCTGCGACATGACGGTGTACCAAAACAGGCTCACTCGTTCACCCGCGACAAGGACCCGACTTGGGTGAGTTGATATCTCAATTAGGGGAGGTTTTCGTCCCAGATAATCTGCTGGGCTTGTCTGTGCCCGTTGTGCCCCAGGCTCGACTGCCCCCCACATATCAAGTATTATACCTCCTATACTGGGGTCGATTATCTTGCGAGCATGATCATTACAGTTTTGAAAGAGGCGTTTCTGTTCCTAGTAGTATTGCTTAAAAACTTGGTCAAACAGTGCTCTAATTTATTCGCGACAAACTCAGCGACATCTCAAGAAACAAAGAGAAAAAGCTTATCAAACTACAATAGCCTCCAAATAAGTCATCCCCCCCCCCCCCAATATTATCAATCACTCACTCACTACCTTGCAGTAGACTCATCTATCTTTTCATATTTTTTTTTTTTACGTTGCACTCCAGTACAACCCAGATCAATCCAGATTTCCGTCTAAAAAAGTAACATCTTGAATAAAGGGCATAAGAACAAAGAAAGAAAGAAAAAAGCCTTCAAGTTGAGAGGCTAGGTATGGGGAAAAGAAAAAATTATGGGCAAGGGAATAAGGTATTGCGCGACAAGGTACTAAAAAAGTAGTGGCGTGTAATAGGTAATAGATGGGTTCATAATTCGTCTTAGTAGGGAGAGAGAGAGAGCAGCCTCTCACCCAGCCTGGCACAACTCTCATTAGAAAAAAGTAGGGAAAACGAGAAAAAAAAAGTTCTGCAGCATAAACGAATATAAATAGAAAGGCAACACCCATAAGGCGGGACATTTATGCCAAGCCAAGGAATTTGAGAGCTTTACGGGTGTTACCCTGACGCTCCATCGTTTTCATGAACATGGGCATGAGCCGCCGCTCTTCTAGATCCAGTTCGCTGTCGTCGCTGCCATGATCAAAGGTAGTCATTGATGCCGAATCGCTGCGGAATAGTCGCCGCCGGGAGAAAGAGGGGCTACAGACGGTGTCAGACTTGGGCGTCTTGATGTTGTCCGTGAAGGATTGAGGCCGAGAGGACAAGGTCAGCGATTCGGGGCTGGAAGAGATGCCAGCTGAGGTAGGCGACGGCCCGCTCCGGGAAGATGATGAAGACAGAGGATACTTGGTGAATGAGGCGTCCAGCGGTGCTGGTCTCGGCTTCTTGTTCGGCAATGCCTTCTGTTGCGGCGAAGGTTCGGAATCGCCGTCCTCAATCTGAATGTTCCACACGGTCGAGACGAATTTCGCTATTTCTTTGGTGGTAGCCGTAGATGTGAGCAAGAAGTTCGCGTTCGAGACTGTGACATCCGAGTTTGACGATCGTGGGGACAGATTAGGCGTTTTGGCATCTGGCTTGGCCCCGACGCTGGGACCCCCAATCTGGGTGAACGGCAGACGGTCCTTGTTACTCGAGTCAACGATTTGGGCCACCTTGATAAGGTCCACGCCTATCAGCTTCTGCAGAGCCAATACGGTGGGCAGGTGCTCAGGGGGGTATTCCAGCAGAAGATATCGAATCTCCGAGTGAAGTGCCAAGTACGTTTCGAGATGAGGGATTAGCAGCGTTGCTAGGAGGTACGAATTGGCGAAAGGGTTATCTGAGGTCTGGTTCGTCAGGGGCAGGGCAGTGAATGCTTGCATGGCATTGGCGAGCAAGTATCTTTGGACCAGTTAGCCTACTATCAAGGTAGTCGCGTATTGTGCATTTACGTTGTGCGTGTTACTGTTGCACAAGACACACTTACCGGAAATCCACCCGGCCACTGCGGCCCTGGCGGTCACTCGATTTCGTCCCGATCGTCTCCAGCTGCTTAATAATTCCCGACGAGTACACTTTATCCACGCCTTGTTGGGATCCGATCGCCAAGATGTGATCGACTCTTCGATCGCTTTCCCTCTGTGAGCCCCTAGACTCAGATTCGCGGAATACAGGCTTCCACAGCCCGTCGAATTCTGGAAGGAGAGAGAATTGGAATTGGCGGTAGCCCTCCGCTTCCGGGGGGAAGTATATGCTTAGGACCGATCGAAGTGAGTTCTGGATGGCAACGGCAGTCTGACCGGCAGCAATTTCAAATTCGTGGAATTTATCCTCCTTGGCCGTGTCAGGAGGCGGCGTCCGTGTGGGTGTCGGAGGCCCGACAACATTGACGGTGGGGACGATTTGTTCTGCCGCAGGTGGATGCCCGGACAGCGTGTGGCTGAAGGGGTCATAATCGTCATCCGTCGTGCTCAACACGGAGGTTTCGTGCGATATTTTGCTCGGTCCTCGATCAAGCGCCCTTGGCTCGTGACGAGAAGTCATCGCCGCAGAAGCGTTTTTGGAGCACACAGCAACCGTGGCGGAAGACGACAGCACGGGGAACCTGCCACTCTTGAAGGCCTTGATGGTGGAAGAGAGCAGCAGGTTTGGTGTTTCATCTTTGAAATGGACCACCAAATCTTCCGCCCAAGGAAGTATTGGCCGGAATGGGACCTCGACTGGAGTAGCAATATCGGTTCCCAGATGGGCATGCCCTTGCCTTGCCTTTTTATCCAGAGGGGCCGGGTCCATCATGACCGTCGGCCGGCGGCCTTTGCATAGAACCGTTCGTCGATCGATGTAGCTGAGCCTCCGGATAGTCGGAGGCTGTTCGACGTCAACAGCGACGAAAGATTTTGAACGACGAGGAATACAAGTCTCCGCTCCCATCTCGGCAGACGCTCCCGGAATGCAAAGATCTCTCAACTTGGCGCTAACCGGATAGATTCTATCTAACGATTTGACTCTTGGCAGCGCTCCCCTGGCGCTCGAGACCGACTTGCGCGTGTCGAGCGTTGTGGGTTCTCCACAGACGGCAGCATCATTTGTGCGAAGGTTGAAAGTCTCGGACGTGGGAGAAAGCATCTCGGTGTCACGGGTCACCCCGAGGCTCGACTGGGCTGCTTGTCTGACAGCGCCGCTCGGTGATGCCGGAACAAGATCTACAGAGTCTGGCGGCGTTCGTTTCGACGGCTGATTGTAGTCAACAATGGCGAACGTGGGTGCGCCGGGGGCTAGAGGGGCGTCGTCCTCGTCGTCCTCGTCTTCAACATGTGCCCCAAAGAGAAAAAAAGGAGCGGCGTCACCGAAACCGTCTGAATAGCCATACAACGGCAAGCTCAAGCTTCGTGGCCGAGTAGTCATGGTGAGATCGAGCATGTCGCATGGCTGTAGGTTGGCCGTCTGGCGGTCCAAAGCATCGGCGGCTCTCATGGCCCGTGTTATGGGATCATGAAGCTCGTCATCGAGTGTCGCTTCGTCGCCGCCGGAGCTTGCCCGGCCATGGATTCGGCTCTTGGCCTCAAGACCAGCCAGGCCATCTTTGGCCAGCTTCGCGTAGACGGCTTCCGCTTCCACCCTATCGCCCCCGGTCTCATGCTTCATGATGGCCTTGATGCACAGGGCCTGGGCGCTCGGGGTTCCGCCGTTGAGGAATGCCAGCCGCTTGTTCGACGTCGTCGCGCCCTGGAGAAAGCAGCGTGCAGCATCGTGGCGGGTGGTGAGGGCATCATGGACCTTTCGGACATAGGCTCGCACTTCAAAGGCCTGCTCCGAATCATCACTGGCAATGTAGCACTGGACCGCAGGGAGAATGAGGATCTGGGGCGAAGTTGGCAGCAATCGGAGCTGAGTCGAGACAACATCGGGATGGCCTTCGAAGGCAACGATGCTGCCGTATGCCTCCATCCTGGCGTTTGCTATGGCGAAGAGTAGACTTGGATGCTGATGCCGGATTTAACGCTAAAGAGCAGGTTGAGCCAAGTCGACGACAGCTGAGAAGCACGGGCGGAACCGAAGAACGTCGACCAGAGCTCATTCACTGCGCACGCAGGGCCTCGGCGGTGATACGACGCAGAATGGCGGTGGGCGAGTGACTCGCTTCCACTTTTTTTTTTCCTCTTTTTTTTCTTCTTTCTTTCCTTTCTTTTTCCCTTTTCCTTTTTTCTTTTTTGACACCCTTTAGGTATTCGAAGAAACCATGACCGCGATGACGCAGCGGAGATTTCTGATTCGCTGGGACAAGTTGAACTTGCGAGGACCCAAACAGCTGTCCGGGAGCTATGGCTGCTGTTTTTCTATCGCCAGAGCAGGTTCTAGAATGTGATATGTGACAGAGGGAGCCGTCGCAGGGGGGTGAGAAAAGAAAGGGTTGACTTGCAGGGACTGGATGACCAGCAGCAAGAAAACGGGCAAAACTACCGAGTACGATGGGGGGGAGAAGCCTCGCGGAAGAGAAGGGCAACGGGAAGAAGGAGGAGGAGGAGGAGGAGGAGGAGGAGGAGGAGGAGGAGACGGGAGAGAGGAGAAGAGAAGAGAAGAGAAGAGGAGAGGAGAGGAGAGGAGAGGAGAGGAGAGAGGAGGGAGGGCAGTAGATGTAGTTGCCGATGTGCAAGAGGGACAACAAGAGCAAAGGCGGCGAGAGGGAATTGATCCGAAGCAACGGGCCAGCACACACAGCGGCTGTTCGAGTATCGAATCAGACGAGAGCTTCATGCAGTGGCTCTTGGCGGCTGGCGGCAGCAAGTGCAAGTCGCATTGCTGCTGCTGCTGCTGCTGCTGCTGCTGCTGCTTCCTGCATTGTCCAGGGCACAACTTGCGATTAATCAAGGCAGCCTCTACCAGAACCTAAGGTACTACTAGGTACTACCAGGTACCTTGCCTTGCCTTTAGGTACGGAGCTACTACTAACTGCCAGGTGGGTACTGGGTAGTACTACTTAGTATAAAGATACTTGGTAGGTACTGCTGTGCTCTGTAACACCTCGTACCTGACTTTAGTACAGAGTACGGGGGTTGCAGCGCAGGCCGGAAGGGAGGAGCCGCGTACGGGCTACATGCGCCGCAGCTGCGCGGTACAAGTCGCACAAGTGCAGGCGCCGGTGCGTTTTGAGCACAAGCCGGGAGCTGATCACCGACACTCCGACCCACGGAAGAAACAAGGAAGAGGCCACAAATTCACAACTGCCAAAAGCAAAAGCACAAGCACAAGCACAAGCACACAAGTATGGCTTCATCAGCCACCAGGACCAGGTCCCTGCAGCGCCGGTTGGCAGACGTAACACACGCCCTTTTGCTTTGATACCGCCACAGAGGCGTGTCAGAAAAGAACATTGCACGAGTCTGGCTGGTGAGCCCTGGGGGTTTGTGGAGAGCCAGCCAACCGGGAGCAGCTCTCACGGGGTGGATGCATAAGGCGCACGGCTTGCCGAGTGTGTGCAGGGGTCGAGCTCGTGGGTCTCGGCGTCTCTCTTTTTCTTCTTCTTTTCTTTTCTTTTCTTTTTCTTTTTTACTTTGTTCCTATTATGGAGTCGTTGTTGCGCAGGCAGGCAATATTTGTTAATTTCACGGAGGGCCATGAGCAGGAAGTTGCGTCCCCGTATTTCTCGACGCGAAGACCGCAGAACAACGAAGCACAAAGCGCCACCTCTCGACCAACTCCCAACTCCCGTCTACTGTACAAGCATAGGCACAAAGGGGTGTGAAAGGGTAACGCGGGCGCGGTGCCGCCGGGCTTCCTACATCGTACCCTCGCATTGAGTTGCCCAAACCAAATCAAACGACCAAGCTTTTTTTTATTTTTATTATTATTAATTTTTTTTTTGCTCTCTTGCCTCGGAGAGATGGGCGAAACTGGAGAAAAGGAGGGCTCGACGTCGCCATTTTGGGCATGGGCGAAAGGTCGTCCTGCTCTGACAGGGGCTTGTCTCTTCCGGGCTTGGGGTGGGAAGACGCGAATAGGTGCCTGACAGGGGAGGGGGGCATCTGCCAGGGGATGACGGCAATGCGAGATGGGAATTGGACAATTGCTCCAAGCCCCTGTGGCCAACGGATCAGACTCCTGGACGCCAACAGCTAGACAGCAAGTCCCTTATACCGTACAAGTTATACGGTCCGGTCTGTCATCAGCCGCCGCAGAGGCATCACAGGCGTCTCGTGTCTCCCGGATCTGTCCGTCCATTCTTTGTGTTGCAAAGCGTCGTCGTCCGCTGGTCTATGACGGGGGACAGAAGGGGGGGGGGGGCTCATCTCCGAACCTCCCATCCCTCCATCGAGGCCGTGGCCAGTCTTAGTGCTGTATCCCATCGAGGCACGCTTCTTTCAGCCCACACATCCACACTCTTTCGACCTCATGCCGGGGACCCCACACAACAAAGCGGCATTCAAAGAACGTTTCTCGCCGGCGGCCATTGGAGACCTGCTGCTGCTGCTCCATATCTACAGGAACACTCAGTGGGGATCCAGCTAGCGTGGTCTCAAGCGGCTGCTCATGTTAGCGTGGCAGCAAGACACAAAAGACAAAAGGCATCAATGTCTCAGACCCGTTCGTCAGAAGACGACTAGCTACTGCGAGTACTTGTTCGTAGCGCTGTGTCAAGGTAGCGAGGCGGCCATCTATATGTGGGTACGCAAACGCTCATGCAGATGTTGTCTTTCTTCACGCGGTCTGTGTAACAACCAAGACATGCCGTGGCACGCGCTTGATATTTTCTAGTGCGTTGCTACTACTACTACTACTGCGAGTACTACCACCTAGGCGCCGGGATTGGACGACGAGCGAGTACAGCTGACCTCGGCCTGGCAATCATCACTCACGACCTCGTCGCCGTCACAGCTCCGCCTCCCTCCATTGGCTCTGCTTCGAGGATGCAGCCGCCAGCATCTTCTCTACCGGGCGCTTCGTGCATACGTACTCTCGAGTATTACATGTCATCCCCAAATGATCAGCCGGAACCAAAAGAAGGTGGTACCAATCACAGACTCGCGGTTTCGGCTGCTACTACATCCTTGCTGGCGTGGGCCTGCATGTGGTGTGTGTCTCATACCATCAGAATCGTCTGGGTGCCTCCAACACAAGCCTGCCATCCATGTCCGCATGAAGCAGTCGGGCTATGTATGGACCGATGGAATATTGCGCCCGTTTGCTTTGCATTCATTCTCGATCCAACAACAAAAGTGTCAACACCATGTCCAACCGTTGCTGGTGCCAGCAGAGACGAGTTTCCGGGAAAGCCCACTTTTTTTTTTTTTTTTTGCTTTGACTGGGCTTTTCTTCGCAGCGTCGCTCAGAATGAAGGCCGGTCATGCCCTTGCCCATGAGTGCAAATTGGTTTCTGGTGCCTTGGGAAAGAGCAAGACAGACCCACGGCGAGGGAACGAGGCGGAACAGACGGCTATGTGCGTCTTCAGCATGCGCTTGCGCGTAACATATCCGTCTAAAAGAGCAGGCCGTCTCGTGGTAATTCTCAGGTTTGAGGCCGGCAACAGTCACATGCTAAGCTCTTTGTGGTCGATCTGTTGAGCTTCATGCTGCGCGATACGCGCCCTCAAAGAGTTTACTCAACGGCTCTGAACTTGCAGGCAAACCCCCCCCCCCCCCATCATATCCTCATCCAAGTTCTGCCGCTCGCCCACTTACAAGACGGCGGAAGAGGCGCATCTCGTAGCAGACGCCCCTGAGAGCTGCCTCCAAGGGCCATCACGACTCCGCCACTAAAAGACTTATAGGAAGGCTATAGCAATGTCATCATATTGCAGACTTGGCTTGTTTCGATTGGCGAGCACCCCGTTGCACATGCTGGGCAACGTAGCTCAAGGAGTCGATGAAACATGTCGTCGACAAAGGCAATTAGATTGGCATCAGCCACCCACATGCTCGGTGATCCAACATCTAACCTAACATACCGTCATGCCGCTACTTGCTAGCCACAGGTGTTCGACCAACCAAACACATGGGTACGGCAGGTGAACAACACTCTTGTGTATTATGTACCATCCGTTAGCCGTTGAATGGTATGTCACAATGCTCGGGGCAGCTTCTGATCTATGTCCGTGTAAGGGAACACTACGACTAGTAGTAGTAAATATGCAGCCACCAAAAAAAACTACACTCAAACCATCAGTCGGCGACCATCAGCAGGCTTGAAACGTTTTCTTCAACTTTGCTGCTGGCACCCGGTTCATTGTCTGAGCCGACATGCTCCGCTCCTGAGGTCTTGCCGTGAAAATCGTCTCTGCCACCCCCAACAGCTGAATGATTTCCCCTTTCCCTTCCGGTGAGGATTGCAAAAAAAAAAAAAAAAATCAAATCACACGCGGACTTCAGGAGAAGGAGACTCGGTGGCTTGCACCTAAAGCGAACTAGCACCGCGTCTTCCCGTCGTGGCTTCTCGGGCGGAGAGCGACGAAATGTCAGCCACAAGCTATTATAAGGGACTCACCACTCACTCTGTGTCTCATCGACAGACTTTTTTTTTGTTCGCTACTCCTTGATCAAGTAAACTACCTTTACGAAAGCATAAGGTACTTGGTCCACGAGAGTTTTCAGAAATGTCTCATCAAACCATCCTTGTCCCCAACAGCCTAAACATCTGGGTAGCCATTCGGCGTGGATGGTTTCTCTTTGAATGCTTTATGATTTATTCCTTTATTCATTTTTATTAAAGCAAAATTAAGAAACCCCCCGAGGCCCGTGCTCGGCACATCAATCTACGCAGCTTCCGGAGATTTGCTCCAAGAGGAACTTAGGTAGATGATCCTTCTGGCGCAACTCGACCCCAAGCTAAAATTACTATTTCTCGCTTGAATTATTCCTCTCGTTATTTAGAACGCTTGGGAAATAGGCGACTCAGAAATTATGCGAGTCATCTAGTGGTTTCAGAATGAGCCAGAACCCCCCCCCCAAAAAAAAAAATTATTCTTCGAATATTCCTCGGCTGCAGCTGCAGCCATGATTAATTTCCACCTGCTCGAGGGGGGCCGGATTCCAGCGGCAGGCTGCGGCTGACAAGCCAATTTTTCTTTTCTTTTTTGTTTCGTTTTTCTTTTTTTCTTCTTCTTTTTTTTTCTTCTTCTGTCACCCTTCTCTCTCCCATCCACGCATTCCACAGCCGCAAGGCGAGAAAGCTTCTTGATCAGGTCGATCTGCAGCTAATCCACCGGGAGATGACCGGGCCACCTTGGAGAATGTCCAGGACCCCGGAGCTCTCCACAGCGCAGGGTTTGGTTCTCATAGGGAAGTGGATTGATGGCTAACAAAAGAGCAATCCAAAATGAGGTTTTTTTTTTTTTTTTTTTTTCTTAAAAAAAAAAAAAAAAAAAAAAAAAAAAAAAAAAACCAGATAGGTACATATGCAGAAAGGTCAAGCCGGTGCAACTTGATACTCCTTCAAGCACCCGGTGTGTATGTGTGTATGTGCATTTTCGGGCTCAGAGAGATCCATCTCATCAGCAACCAGCCTCAAAGATTACGAGCTCTCATCATTGAAGCATCTGCGCCGTATACGAGAGAGCGTGCGGAGTGTTGCCGGAAAATTCAGAGCCAAATTTGGCTATGTCGTCTAAAGGTGGTTGCTTTAGAGCGGTATAAAAAAAAATTACATGCTACCACCAATGCATGTAACAACCGGAAGCAGTCGACAATAATCGCCCCATCATGATTTTTGTTCCAGTCTCGAGGTCTTGCTCAACCTTGACCCTTGTTAAAATGTCGTGTTCAATGGCTGCCTAGGACATCCGGCTTCGTTGCCCCTTGTTCGCCTTTGTTGGTGGAGGTGTTGTTTTCGATTCCATAACAATAAAATTCGCTCTCCTTTTATTTGTTTAATTATTATTATTATTCTTCTTCTTCTTCTTCTTCTTCTTCTTCTTCTTCTTCTTCTTCTTCTTCTTCTTCTTCTTCTATCCAGGGTCGTCCATACCTTTCGAGCATACCCTGGCCGTATGTACAGTGTATCCAGCCCTCCTCCGATGCTACGTTATGGCCTGGCAGGAGAGATATATGGGTCAAATCAAACGGTTGGTCTGCGGCAAAAAAACGAGCCAAAAGGCGCACATACCGATGATGTTTATATATATAGATGCTACTTACTTTGTTGTACATCTATCTCCCCTGTTAGTTCTGGACCCAACGATGAAAATGGAAAATACAAAAAAGTACACAAAAGTGTACACATTTGTTCATATAACGGCGCTTTATAGAGAGAGAAATGAAAAAAGAAAAGAAAAGAAAAGAAAAAAAAAAAAAAGGGGGGGGGGGGGGGGGTCCGTTCAGCTTGGCACGCAAGTAGGCAAAAAATCTGCGTTTGCTTCCGAGCTTTCGAAACCCCAAAAAGAGTCGGTGAGCGATGGTATATACCCTGGACGGTTTCAGCTCAAATGCAGTACTCCATGTATCCAAACAATTACGGATTCCCGTTTGCAACTAGTAGTGAGTAGTCTATCGAGAGGGGGAAAAAAAAGAAAAGAAAAGAAAAAGAAACCCCCCCCCCCCCCTTGGAACGGCTGTACGCCCGCCCGCCCATCAGTAATCACCCGATGAAGAGGGCCGCGTTGAACGTATGCGATGTACAGTAAATATTGCATTTTCAGGTGCTTTTTTTTGTTGGCTGGCTGAGGCGGAGCGGAGCGCTCAAATCAATCGTCCATCAGTTCAGCCAACTCGGCTTCCTCCTCGGCGGTCAACAGGTTATCATCCCCCCCCAGCTCAGCCCCCAGCTCAGCCCCCTCCTCCGCCGGCTTCTTGGACTCTTCCATCTTTTTGAGCACCTCGTCCAGCTCGCCTTTCCTCAGAGGCCATGTTCGGATAGTTCCGTCAATGCTGACGCTGCAGACCTTCTCGGGCAAGCCTTGCGGGTTCCGCAGCAGGATCAGATCCGTCACCTCCTCGTAGTGTCCCTCCAATGTGCAATACAGCTTGCCCGAGGATCTGTCCCAGACCTTTACGTTCTCGTCTCGTCCAGCGGTGACCACCCAGTTCTCTGTGGGAATCACGGCCCGCACGTAGTCCCCGTGCGCAAAGACGTCATCGGCAGCAAAGTTGCGAGACCGAGCGAGACATTTCGCGGTGCCGTCCGCGCTCGCCGTCCAGAGATCGCCTTCCTCGCTATCGAGGTCGTACACCAACTTGTAGACGCTCGTGTCGTGTTCCGCGATAGTGAGCTTCTCGGCGTCGGGCCGGTCGTGGAATGCCTCGGCCAGCTGCTCAAAGCCGCCTGTTGTGATTTTCCACCGCCGGATGTGAGGATCGCTGCTGGCGCTTGCGATGACCACGGCGTCGGGGGTGCTCAGCACGGGGTCAACCGCCATGTGCTGCACCGCAAGCATCGTTGTCGTCGGATCCTGAAGGGTGTGTAGGCGCTTGCCGGTTTCAGCGTCCCAGACCAAGATCTTCTTGTCCGCGCCGCCGCTGATGAGAATCTCCCTCCCGGATATCCTGGTGCAAACGACGGTTTTGAGAAAATCCGCATGGCCGCTGAACTTGCGGCCCGGCCGGGCGGTCTCGACGTCCCAGGACCAGATGTCCTTGTCCCACGAGCCGGCAAAGACGGTCTTGTCCCCGCTGCCTCCGACGGCGACACATGTCACCGGGGCTTTGGGTCCGCGATAGGTGGTTTTTGTTGCGGCCGACTGGAAGCGAGGGTGAGCGACGGGATATTTCATATTCATGCCGCAGGTCCACCGTTGATGCTTACTGCGAGATCTATTCGGCGAACAAACCCGGCCGATTCTGCGATGAAGATGGTGTCTGAAGGAGAAAAGGGGTCGGAGGCGGCGGCCAGAATCTTGGACTTTACCACAATTGGGTCTCCATTCTTGTTGCTTGCTTTGAGGGCCTTGCGGTCTCTTTCAGCATTTGAGGCACTGCAGTGCAGGTCAGAGGAGGTGCGAAAAAAAAAAGATCAGATTTCATTGGGCCCTTTTTTTCCACTCACTCCGTTTGGAAGAAGGCGTCACGGTCTGAGGTCTCCATGGCGGTGGGATATTTTGTCTTTCTTTCTCTCTCTCTCTCTCTCTCTCTCTCTCTCTCTCTCTCTCTCTCTCTCTCTCTGTCTCTCTTTTTTTTTTTTTCTTTTCTTTTTTTTTTTTTTTTTTAAATTCGTTCTTTCTCCCTTTCTTCGCTGTAACGGAATAGGATAGGAGATTGTTGGCCGGTTCGTTCTGAACAGAGAGGATGACGAGATTCCAGTGCAAATTGATTATGTGATTTCGTCCCCGGGTGATTCAATCAAGGCTGCCGTATAAATTAGAATTACATCGCCAGCATCGCGCTCCTGAGGCCCTTGCGTCCAAAGAGCCTATGGAAATTCAACAGCGGGAACGAAACGAATCTGTACGCAAAAACAAGTACCTTGGCTGGTTAGGCGTCCGCCCAAAAGGTTTGTTCGAATCCCATATAAAATGGCGGGGTGCGGCGGCGGCTCACTGGCGAATCTGCTAAAATTCAACCGCGGGGGGACCCGCGACACCGCCCGACTTTAATTGATTTCGCGCCTCAGACGCGTCTTCTTCGCGTACATGTGAAAGCCGCCACAAATCGCTTTCTTGTCGAACGGAGCTCTCCAAATCCAACCCAAAAAAAAAAAAAAAAAAAAAAGGAAAAGGCGATAATGATGGATTCGACAGTTGGCCCTCGTCCTCGGCCGCGGCCTGCGCACACTCAGGGCACGACGCGGTGTGCCTACACCAGGGATGGAAGTCGGCTGGTCACCGTGGGGTCGAACAACACCATTCGCCTCTACAAGACAGGCTCGGACGGCGAGCCGACAAACATTGACGACTGCCAGGAGCAGAACGTTGCCGTTGCTGCGTCGCAGGATTTCTTTGTTGTCGGGTCCGAGGACGGCACCGTCAGCCTCTACTCGCTCGGCACGGCCAACTTCGAGCGCTTCCTCGTGCGGACGTCGCTCCCCGTGCGGGATGTGGCCCTTTCCGGAGACTCGCAGTGGTGCGCCGTGGCCAGCGACGAACTGACCGTCAAGGTTGTGAACACGCAGGACATCAAGCAGCTGCGGCATCTGAACGAACATGGCCGCGGCGCCCGGCACGTCAGCCTGGACCCCAACGGCCGGGTCGCGGCCCTGTCCTGCGTCGATGGAATCATCTACATCTACTCCCTGACCGCAGAGCAGCCCGAACTGATACACAAGGTGGATGGGATCATCGGAGCCGGAGACGCGGACTCCGAGGCATCTGTCAAGGCCGTTTGGCATCCCGACGGCAGGGCCTTTGCCGTCCCGACGCCGACGCGGGATATTCAAGTCATATCCAAGAACGACTGGGAGAAGCAGCGCGCCTTCACCAATGGGCACTCGGCTGACATCACCGCCCTCGCCTGGTCGCCAAACGGCGTCATGCTGGCATCGGCCTGCAGGGGCGGAAAGGTCTTGGTGTGGGAGACGAGCACCCAGAACGTCATCCAGCGCTACGAGTACTCCAACGTCATCGATCTGGCGTGGCACCCGACCAAGAACATCCTCTCCTTCACGACCACGGAGGGGGAGGTCTACATATACCCCGACTTCCTCTCCGATCAATACTCTCCGATGTTGAGGCTGCCCGTGCAGCCGGCCCCCTTCATACACGATCCTCTGCTAGAAGCGTCGGCCAATAGACGAGCCCCCGCGACCAACGGCCAGAAGCGCGACATGCCCACGCGCCCTCGCCGAGACTCCCTGGACAGCCTTGACTCCTATCTAGAAGACGAAAACTACGCGGATGGCGACGACGAGGGTTTTGTCGTTGATGACGACGGCGCTGGGTATGCGACCGGCCTGAAGAGGGGCCGCGTGGGTGACGACGACGAGGACGGGGAGTACGCCAACAAGCGGAGGCATCTGCCGGAGCCCCAGTATCACGCCGCCTTTCAACCAGGGTCGACACCCTGGCGAGGGAATCGAAAGTACCTTTGTCTGAACCTCATCGGATTCGTCTGGACGGTGGATCAAGATGGGCACCACACCGTCACCGTCGAGTTCTACGACCACGAGTTTCAGAGGGATTTCCACTTCACCGACACCTTTTTGTACGACAAGGCATGCCTCAACGAGCGCGGTGCCCTGTTCTCATGCCCCCCGAGGGACGACCGGCCGGCGACTATCTTCTATCGCCCCCACGAGACCTGGACGCAGAGATCCGACTGGCGGACGCAGCTCCCCAGGGGGGAGGCCGTCACGGCCATGTCGCTGAGCGAATCCTTCGTCACCGTCGTCACGAACGCCAATTACGTCCGCATCTTTACGCTATTCGGAATGCCCTACCGCGTCTATCGTCCCAAGAGCGCGCCCATGGTTACGTGCGCGAGCTGGAGAGATTACGTCCTGACGATAGGCAACGGCCCTGTCACTGCCGACGGCGGCACGAGGCTCCTGTATACGATTGAGAATGTCAAAAGAGACCAGATTTGCCAAAACGAAGATACGGTGGCACTTCCCGAAGGCGCGACTTTACAAAGCGCCTTCTTTTCTGACAACGGCGTAAGTGCCTACGAACCACAAAAAAAAAATTCTTTTGTTTCTTTTCTTTTTTTTTTTCCGTCCTCGTCTTTGAAGGGATGAATCGAGCTCTCTAACAGCTGGCCGTTAGGACCCATGCATTTACGACTCAACAGGCACATTGCTGACGCTGCTGCACTGGCGTCAACCGTCGCGGGCGTCGTGGGTGCCCCTGCTGGACACGAAGCTTCTGCCGCGTCTCGCCTCTGGCCGAAAGCACGAGACGTATTTCCCGATTGCCGTGGCAGAAAACAAGTTTCACTGCATTATCCTCAAGGGCGGCGACCATTATCCATACTTTCCCCGGCCTCTCCTCTCGGAGTTTGACTTTTCGATTCCTCTCCACTCACCGCAGGAGCCCAAGCAGAAGAAGAGCAAGGATGGCTCCGGCGACGGAGACGATGCGGCGATGGATGAAGATGACGACGGCGAGGAAGAAGAGGAAGGCGCCGAGACGAGGAAGCTGGAGCAGCTGTTCATGCTCAAAGGCGTTCAGGCGGCCCAGCTCCGGGACCTTGTCGACTCCACTTCCGGCAGCCATACTCAGCGCTCTCTACTGTCGCGGATCGAGCTGGAAATCGACAAGACGCTTCTGCAACTCTTGGCCGTAGAATGCCGCGAAGGCGAAGACAGGGGCATGCGCGCGCTGGAGATGGTTGAGCTGATGCGTGATCGCACGGGGCGGATGATGGAGGCGGCGTATAAAGTCGCAGATCGGTACGGCCGAGCGATCCTGGGAGAGAAGATTCGAGAGATTGGCGAGAGCAGGGTTAGCGGCTTGGGGGAGGATAATAATTTCTGAGCATGGCGTAACGAGACTCTTTTTCTCTTTCTCTTTTTCTCTTTCTCCCTCTCCCTCTCCCTCTCCCTCTCCCTCTCCCTCTCCCTCTCTCCCTCCCCCTCTCTCCCTCTCTCCCTCTCTCCCTCTCTCCCTCTCTCCCTCTCTCCCTCTCTCCCTCTCTCCCTCTCTCCCTCTCTCCCTCTCTCCCTCTCTCCCTCTCTCCCTCTCTTTTCTCTCTCCCTCTCTCTCTCTCTTTTTTTTTCTGGACGTGATGATCAATGTGTAAGGGGGGGGGGGAGCACGCTCAATGTAGTATGTACGAGAAATTGCATAGGGAAGATATAGATTAGTACCACGGAGTGCTCCGTACATGAGAATATATCCAGGATGCATCTGCACGTATGCTTGGGAAAGCCTCGAAAGGATGATTGGTCTTCTCTTTGGCCGGCAGATGCTATTTTTGTCGTTTGGATTTAAAATATCTGGGCTTGTTTATAAGATGCCGGCTCTTGGACAGCTGCGCCTGGTGGGAAGCCAAACTCACTTGCTGCTTTTGAACCCCCCCCCAAGTTCCAAAGAAAACACCCACTCACCCATTCCATTCCCGAAGAGGCCAAAGATTGAGCGGAATGGAATGGGCGCTTGCTTTTTTTTGAAGTTGCTTTCTTGGACCATTGACGGGGAGCAATAATTTTTTTTTTTTTTTCGCAAGACGGCTCATTTTGGCTTTTATTTTATATTTTATTTTATTTTTATTTTATTTTTGTTTTCTCTTCCTTATTCCTACATGTTGGCGAGAAAACCGTATGCCTAATAGTAATGATGATAACAGTAACCATAAATGAATAAATACATAAATACATAAATAATGACAGTAACAATGAAGAGTTGTATAGACAAGCTGAACCGACTGTGTTGACAAGCTGACCCTCCCCCCCCCCATGTAACCTGACCCCGTGCATACAGAGTGTACAGACAAGCTGACCCTCCCCCCCCCTATGTAACCTGACCTTGTGTATATATGCCTTTACTTTGCTATATTAAAATAAAAACATATATATATATAGGTTATAGATAATTAATTTTCTGTTTTATAATTAGCAGTAGTTTAACTATTGCTTAAGTTATATAATAATAAGGTTAAGAAATAGTTTTAAAAGCCTAATTTAATTTCAATCTTATTTAAAAAAATAATTTACTATAGGGTAGTGAATAATAATTTTATAAATTAATTATTAATAAAAATTAATTTAAAATTAATTCTTAACCTTATTATTAAATATATTAAAAAAAAAAAAAACTAAATTTTTTTTAAAATTAATTTACTTAAATATGCATTTATTTATATTTATAATTAATAATGTATTTATTAGCCTTATTTAAAATGCAGCTTAATTTAATTTCAATCTTATTTAAAAAAACAATTTACTATAGAGTAGTAAACAATAATTTTAAAATAAATTAATTTTAAATAAAAATTAATTTAAAATTAATTCTTAACCTTATTATTATATAACCTAAGCAATAGTTAAACTACTGCTAATTATAAAATAGAAAATCAATTATCTATAACCTATGCATGCATGGGGTTAGGTTACATGGGGGGGGGGAGGGTCAGCTTGTCAACACAGTCGTGCATACACGCCTTTACTCTACTACACTAAAACAATAGCCTGTGCATATATATATTACCTTTATTATACTAAAATAAAAACATATACATGTATAGGTTATAGATAATTGATTTTCTATTTTATAATTAGCAGTAGTTTAACCATCACTTAGGTTATATAATAATATAGTTTAACTATTGCTTAAGTTATATAATAACAGGGTTAAGAATTAATTTTAAATTAATTTTTATTAATAATTAATTTTTAAAATTATTATTCACTACCCTATAGTAAATTATTTTTTTAAACAGGATTGAAATTAAATCAGGCTATATTTTAAATAAGGCTAATAAATATATTATTAATTATACTATTTTTAAAGCATGCTAAATTTAAATAAAATAAAAAAAATAATTAATTCTTAATTAATAATAAATTAATTCTTAAATAATAATAAAGTAATTCTTAATTAATAGTAAATTATTTTTAAAGTTATTTAAAACTATTTCCCAACCTTATTATTATATAACTTAAGCAATAGTTAAACTACTGCTAATTATAAAATAGAAAATTAATTATTTATAACCTATACATGTATATATTTTTATTTTAGTATAGCAGAGTAAAGGCATGTATGCACAGGGTTAGGTTACATGGGGGGGGGGAGGGTCAGCTTGTCTATACACTCAGCTGAACCCCCCCCCTATGTAACCTGACCCTGTGCAATGCACGCCTTAGCTCTGCCTCACTAAAAAGATAACCCATGCATAGCACAGGTTATGGATAATTAATTTTCCGCTTGATAAATTAAAAGCCACCACTTTAGTAATATAAAAAGAATTAATTCTAAATTAATTCAACATTCCCTTATTTATTCTGCTTTAATTCAGCACGCTCTTAAAATAACATCTCCTTATAGTAATATTCTATCTGAAGATAAATTTTTTTTTAAATTTATTATTAAAATGAATTCTGCCTGCAAGTGTAAATAACAAGTAATCTAAGCCCAACACTTACTTAGTAAAGGTAAGGTGTGCATGCACAGGTTATCTTTTTAATGTAGTAAGTATAGTTGAGGCGTGCATTGCACAGGGTCAGGTTACATTGGGGGGGGGGGGGTTCAGCTTGTCAACATAGTCAATAATGAATGAATGAATGAATGAATAAATAAATAAATAAATAAATAAATAATACTGCTTCCGCGTCATGCCAAAGAACAACGAAAAGAAGCCTTGTCGGGGCTCGCCTTGCCATTTTATTTTGCGTGCAACATCTTGGGAGGACTATGTCTAAAATAGTCGGCTGCCCCGATGCATGCGTGACAGCTGCGGGTATCATCTCTCTCTCTGTCTCTATCTATCTATTTTTTTTTCCCCTTTTTTCTTTTTTTTGGGGCGTCGATGGGTGCATAACCACCTACCTAATCGATAATGTGATATGCGATAGATCTCTTGCCTATGGATCGTATCGGTTTCCCGGCCGTCGTTGGATGGTTTTGAAGCCGTGGCCTGTTTCTCCCGCCTACACCCGGGGGGGGGGGGGGGTGGTGTCGAAACGGCGGTACTGCTTCAACGAGCTTTCCATCACCGAAGGCTGGAAATACGTAACTATCTAGTCATACGTACTACTAGTACTAATTAATTCTCCAAAGAGAGAGAACGCATGTCGGAACCCCCCCGGGGAGCCGTGGCCGTTGGTGGTTGGCGGGAATACAAGTATGCATAAGTTTATTCAAGATCCGCCTCGATTGCTGCCCATCACCTACGCGAGGCTGCTTTATTATTCTAGTAGTATTTTATTTTATTTTATTGTAATTTTTTTCCCCAATCCCGTGTCCGAGATCCATCAGTTCCTTCTTCGGGGTTTTTTTTTGCCCAGGACCGGGTCGTAATTCATGTACGGAGCATGTATACTGTAGTCTTGCTTTTCTTTCTTTCCCAAACGTTCCCGCAGTCAATACCCTGACAAGGATACGGAGTACATACAGTAGCAACGACTTGACTTGTCTTGCACGGCCATGCCCAGTGCATATGCTATGTACAGCAACCATTGTCGGCCATCCGCAAGATAAAAGTTCCCAAAATATCCGGCAAGCGTGCCCGGTTTGGTTCGTTGAGAGGCAGGGTGAGGCAGCAGCAGCAGCACAGACAGTAGCACGAGGCAATACTCCAAGGGGGGGGGGGGGGGAAGGGACCCTAGAAGGCCGGAAAGGGGTCGCGGCGGAAGATCCAGAAAGAACAAAAAGAAGACAAAAGAAAGGAAAGGGAAAAAAAAAAAAAAAAAAAAAGGCTGACAAGGGTTATACAAATGTATTGCCCGTGCGCCGATCTGACGGCAAATGGGGGGGGGGGTTATTTTTGATTGATAGCCATGTATAAATTTGGCTACCGTCCCGAGATCGGGCAACCTGTTTTAGCGCCGCCACATCTCGGTGTCTCTCTCTCGCGCCGCGAAAAAAAAAAAAAGGCGTTGCTTTGTTCAGAGCAGAAGAGGGAATCCCGATCAGGGGGGGGGGGGCGGTTGGCATCATTGGGCCAAGCTGCTTCGGGAGCCTCGAGTCGACAAACATTGGATGGAGCGAATGATATGGGGAGAGAGCCTCGCACATCCACCCACCGAAAAGGGGGGTACAACAACTTGCCCTTGTCAGTAGTGATTAGTAATTAACTCCTGCTTTACCGGTATGGAGAGTAACTGCGTATTATTATTATTACTATTATTACTATTAATTATTACTACTACTGTTATTATTACCCATCTCGCCATTCGTTCTCCTGGCTTGGGCTCGCTCGTCCTTTTTGTCTAATCTTTCCTTGCGCATCGGTGAGTGATTGGCCTTGAGGGTCATGTCGTACGTACATATATATATGCACGGACGGACGGGGCTGGCGGGATATACAGCCAGCAAAGCAAATTGACCAATTCGTCCTGTGCCCCTTGTGCCAACGGATGATGGGAAATTCGGCCCATTTGGGTGGGGGACGAAGAAGGGCTTTTACCGACTCCATAAGGGAAAAAAAGGCCCGTTATCCCAACGGAGCAAAGTCGAGATGTGCCGAGTTCTAGCCCCCCCCCCCCCCCCAACAACCTGTGTGTGGTTGCCGCCGCCGTAATCACGGTTGCTTGCAGCCTGTGTGCCCGTTGATTTCGCATCAAAATATTGATCAAGGTACCTTACAGTGTGTGTTTTTGTAAACATTGGAAACGATGATTTCCGGTTCGGTCAGAAGAGATGAAAAAAAAGGGGAACAGCAGCTCCTCAAGAGAACAAGAAACAAAGAATGGCGGGGGGGGAATTAAGCCAAGTTGACGCCGCCGACGTAAGAAGAACTCGGTTTTTTTTTTTTTTTTTTTTTTTTTTTTTTTTTTTTAGCTGCCAAGGCAACGGAGGAGCTCAGATCTGAGGGGAGAAGCTCCGTGTTCATGTGAAAGCGCGGTCGGGAAATGAGGCGTGTGTTGCTTTGATGCTGTTTGATACAGTTGCGAGCATCCCGGGGTTTCTTTTATTATTATTATTATTATTGTTGTTGTTGTTGTTGTTGTTGTTGTTGTTGTTGTTGTTGTTGTTGTTGTTGTTGTTGTTGTTGTTATTGTTGTTGTTTTATTTTATTTTATTTTATTTTTTACTTGTTTGGAAAAAGCCCCCTCGAAATATTAAGGCATGGCATGTCGTTTTGGGACAGGATGCCTTTGGTCCCTTATATATACATTTCTCAGTACCTATGGTACCTACCTAGTAGGTACTACTACCTCAAGTACTATAGGCGCTGCTGCACAGGTAGGTTAGTACTAGTAGTACCTCAGTAGTACAAATGTGATCATTGCTGGAGGCCGAGAACCAATGGGCTTCTGGAAGTTGGATGGGTTTTGATGCCCTTGTCAGCAAAAGCCACCAGCCCCAAGTTCTCTCTCATCTTGCTTTTGCGCGCGCCAGCAAGCTTCGCCTGTGGGGAGGAGGAGAAGGGGGGTTTCTTCATTTGGACCTAATGGGCCTTTTTTTTTAATCTATCTCGGGCTTCCCAGGTGAGATCGGATCTGGCCATCTGGAAAGACAAAAAGACATCATCTCCTTATCAGTAGTACCTTACATAGTACCTACCTATGTACATAGTACTACTAGTAGTAATAATAGCACAATACCAGCACCGCCTTTGCCCTTGCACGCAGCGGGCTTTTGGGTGGTTCTTGTTATATTACCCAATTAACAAGATCATGGTACCTGCTGTAAATAATACAGCATGTACTAGGTACGGAGCGCTGCTCGGAGGACTTGTGAAGTTGAGAGGAGCGCCGACGTTACCCGCCAGGTACTGACATGTACCCTAGGTACTTACAAAATAACGTGTCCAAGGTATCTACTACCTTGGTACTAAACGAACTTGTAGCGGCACCCAGGGAACGACCTCTGGTTTTTGATTTCGAGCCTTTGCTGCTACTTACTACCTAGTAGTATTACTACTACTACTACTACTAATACTAGGTACTCTTTGGTATTAGGTATAGTACGTACGTACAAAGCGTCTCCGTATTGCCCGAGATTCAAGCTTATTACCCAGAGGCGCCGTACTTGGGGCCAACTCTCTGACCAAGCGCCCCAAGGTGAGGTACATACCTGGCAAAAATCCAAGCCTTGCAGTTCGATACCCATGCTCGTCATGGCTGATACGCGTACCTATAGTACCTAAGTTACATAGGTAGTAGGTACCCAGCGGTGCCTTATGTACCGTATTTACCTTCTTCAGTGCCCTGTTGGGGGAAGCTCTCTGACGGAGGCACCTAGTAGTTACTGTTAGCAGTATAACTTGTAGCACCTACAGCGTGTGCGGTCGACACTGCACCTTTTTGCCCAACATCTCATCCTCGGGCCACTTGGGCAGGCTTTGCCGCCTAAAAGAAAAGGAAAAAATAAACAAACAAATAAACAAATAATAATAATAATGGTAGTAATGAAAAAAAAAAAAAAAAAGGCCACAGAAGCTCCATTTCGTCCCCATAGCTCGGCCCAAAGCCAGAGGCCTCACTCAGTGTGGCCGTCCCGGCCGAAGAGCAACAAGGGCGTTGCCTTTCTGCAGCGCCCACTATAATACCTTGCCTTAGTACCTGCCTAGTACCTAGTAGTACTATGCTAAGGTACCTATACCTATACTAACCTGCCTAAGCTCCAAACGATACTGCCCTGGTACACAAGGCAAGGGGATCGGAGTATTGCTCCGTACCGTCCATTACCCGCCCGCAGAGGAACGACGGTGAGTGTCACGGCACTACTGGCAGCGGTACTACTAGAGGTCTCGAGGTATCTGCTAAAAAAGGCACCTTTGTACGGAGTACTTACCTAAGTGAAGAGCACGAACTTACCTAGGGTATCAGGTACCTTGATGTATCTATCTATCTACCTTACGGAGCAGGCAACATACAGTACTACTAAGGTACCTACCTAGTAGTACCTTAGGTACCTGTAGTATTAAGCAGTACGTACTTATCTGCTGCCTCCTAGTGCGGTATAGTAAGGTACCTAGCAGTTACGGAGTCACCATGGCCAGCGATCCATGCAATCATCTCCGATATTCTCTCTCGCCCCCCCCCCCCCCCCACCACCAGCACCACCAGCACCACCAGCACCATCTCCGCCGCCGCCGCCGTCAATACAAGTCAAGTTACCTACAGTTTTCTTCCGCCTCCGTAACGGTTTGGCTTCCGTCTTCTTGCGCCGTCCTCGCCGAGACGCAATCAATCCGACGCGAACCCAACTGAGGCTCTCGTTGCGACTTGCAAAAAAAAAAAAAAAAAAAAAAAGAAAGAATAAAAAGAAAAAGAAAAAAGACCCCGTTGTTCTCGCATCGCCGTTATTTGCCCTCTCCCTCTATCTCCCTCTATCTCTCCATCTCTCTCTATCTCTCTATCTCTCTCTCTCTCGCTGTCTCTCGTTTCATCGTTGAACCCCCCCCGCGGTGCCTCGAGCGCCGTCACCGCCTCGCCTCGCCTCGCCTCGCCTCGCCTCGCCTCGACTCGACTCGACTCGACTCGACTCGTCCGGCCGGGGCCACCGCCGAGCGCTGCATCGTCGAGCTTCGGGCGTCCTTAGTGGCCGACAGCGAAACCCATCTGCTGCTCCTACACTAGCATCGCATCGTGCATACAGCTACATTACATTACATCCCACCTTACGTCGCCGGTGTCGTCGGGCGTCGCTGGCATCCCCCAGCTGCCCCCTTCTAGAAGCTCCAGCGGAGGGCCTGCGTACACGAAGGGGCCGCCGCCGTCTCCAATGCGAGGCTGATATCGACGCCTGTCCGAGCCTGTCCGAGCCTGTGCGTTCTGTGCGTGCTGTGTGGCCTTGCTGTGCGTGCGCGGGTGCGTGCGGCCCGTTCCAGCAAAAGGGATTTGTCCACAACTTTTTTTTTTGCCCGTCTCTCTCTCTGATTGCCGCTGCTCTGCTTCGGCTCCGCCCAAGAACTGCCACGACACGACAACCCGACCTGTCCGCCTCATTCCTGCGACCTGAGTCCTGCATCCCGCAGACATGAGGTGAGGTGAGTAAGTGGCCAATCCACAGAGCCTCGCTGGGCTAGCCGGCCTTGCCAATGCCGCCTGGCGCAGCTCCGAGCTCTTCTTTGCGCCTCCGCGCCTCTCCCTGCCCGCTCTCCTCTCGCCCCCCCCCCCCCCCCTTCTCCTCTCCCATACCGCCTCTCCTCGACGTCGCTACAAATCCTAGGACCATCGCCTCACCTCGCCTCCCCTCCCCCCACCCCCCTCACTCTTCCCAATTCACTCTGGACGAGCCATTCGTCGTTGGCTGACCGCAATGGGGACAGTACAGATGGCCCACAGGACTGAGACCTCTCAGAAATCGATCCCGGCAATCGATAGACTTCAAGACTCGACCGGCGCCCGAATCGTCCCCGTTTCCATCTCCGTCTCCGTGCCGCCACCTACCATCAGCATGTCTCCACCTAGTCCCGTCGACCATCCGATGGAGGGCACGTCGCCAGAGGACAACTCACCTACCGGCCAGCCCCCCGACCCCGACCCCGGTGCTAACGGCAAGCCGCCGGCCGGCCGACCTGGCAATGCGTCGCCGCACGACCAGAACTTCGTCATGAACTCGAGCAACATGCCCGCCCCCCCTCCGGCCGCGGCCGCGGCCCTCCATCAACCCAAAATAGTTCAAACGGCCTTTATCCACAAGCTATACAAGTGAGGATTCCGAACCTTTTTCCTCTCCCCCCTACCCCAAAAGAAAAAAAAAAGGAAAAAAGAAAAAAGAAAAGAAGAAGAAAATTGAAAAATGGAAAAAGAAAAAAAAAAAAAAAAAGAAAGAAACCCCCTCCCCCTTTTACCGGCCTAAGCTGTGCCGGGCCTCCGTGGGTCGAGTGACGGTTGCTGATGGCGCAAGCAGCATGCTGGAGGATACTAGTATACAGCATCTCATTTCGTGGTCGTCGTCCGCCGAAAGCTTCGTCATGTCGCCTTCGGCCGATTTTTCCAAGGTGTTATCGTGAGCGGCCCTCTCACCACGCAGTCAGTCCCTTCTCGTGACCAAAGCGCTCACTTTCGACCTCCCAGGCAATACTTCAAGCACACAAATATTTCCTCTTTCGTGCGTCAGCTCAACATGTACGGGTTTCACAAAGGTACGCCTCGCTTCCACTTTCCCGCTCTCAAGTCGTGAGAGGAGGAGGAGTTCGGCTTTGGCTCACGCGGATGCAGAGCGCGATGTATTCCACACCGGCAACCCCGAGACGACGCTCTGGGAATTCAAACACGGCAATGGCAACTTCAAGCGCGGCGATCTCGTGGGCCTCCGCGAAATCAAGCGCCGTGCAAGTCGACACGCTCTCGTTAACCGCGAAAACAACTTCCCCAAGGCCTCTTCATCCCAGCCCGGCACGCCCGTCGAGCCCGTCCAACTTCCGCCGGATAGCATCGAGGCCAGACTGGCCAACCTCGAGCATTCCCTCTACGATACGGCGGCGAGGCTGCAGAGGAGCGAAGACTTCGTCAACTACATGCACGTCAAGAATCAGGCCGTGATGGAGACGCTGGGTCGATTGCTCTACTTCAATCAGGAATTGTCCAAGGGAATGCTGTCGCTCGTGCCTCCGGACAATCCTGTTCATCGAGATGGTGCGTCCATTCTGGAGAAGAGATGAAGAAGAAGAAAGAGACGAGGGGGGTATCGATGACGTGAAGCTGACTCAAAGGGGACCTGTATAGTCTTGACCATCCAGGGCGAGATGCAGAGGCAGGCAGAAATGCTGCGTTCGCTCGAAGAGCCGCACGAACCTGTATACACCGCCAGGCAGCAATTCCTCGGCAACGTCGATAACGCGCCCATCTCCCCCCGACAGCTGCCGCAGGACGACTCGAGAAGGGTGACCCTCAGCGTCCCGCAGGGTCGAGGCCAGCCGTCCTATCGACCGGCCGTCCCCTCCCACCTGTCCGCCGGCACGCGGCGACCCTATGGGTCCATCAGCGGCGGCGCTGGGTCTTCGCCTCTGCGCAATGCCGCGCCTCCTCCTCCTCCGGGGCCCCACCCCCTCTCCAACGTGGAGCCGGCCCCTGGCAGCCTGCCTAGGCGCCATACCGCCGCCGACATTCGCGCGCATGGATGGCACCCGAATGCGCCTCCGTTTCTCGCCGGGGCGGTTCCGCCGCCCGTGTGGCCGCAGTCTCCCAACCGGCTCGCGCCAGAGGATCAGAGGATAAGAGATTCCCTCTCTTCCTTCTCCCTCCAGGCTCCGCCCACGCATGCCCACCCGCACTCGCGGCCGGCAACGCCGCCACATGTCTCCTTTCCGAATGGAGCGGGTGCCGGGTCGGATACCTTTGGCAGCTGGTCGTGGAATTCGGCGTCGAGCCGCGAGAGCAAAACGATTGGCGCTTTGAAGGAGTCGTCGGCGCCGCCTACCAGGAGAGGAAGCATGGCGCATATTCTCAACCCCAGTGATACCGCTGAACGATCAGACGAGGACGAAGACCCCCGCGGCGACGATGACAGAAAGCGAAAACGAAGACTGTGATGCCTGCTCGGAAAGCCTCTGGCATGTACGTTCGGATGGATGGAAGGATGGATCATGACCATGGCGCATTTTTGTTCTGGCGCTGCTTACGACCAAGGAAGGGGTCGTCGCTTTTTGAGGCTGGCGTTTTTTCAGAAATATCAATACCTAACATTTGGTTTCAGTTTTTCATTGCTTCTTCTTCTTCTTCTTCTTTTCATCTTTATCGGAAATCCAGATTGGATAATTAGGCGTGGCAACAACCACGGCCGATCAAAGCCTTTGAATCAAGCTCTCAAGAGAAATCGCCGTTCCCGAGCTTAGCACATTTGCATCCCCCCCCCCCTTTTTTTTTCCCCCCCTCGATTGTACAATAACAAAACGCCCTTGGGCTGGATTCTTGACCACGTCCATGGCAGACTACAAACAACCTTTTGGCTACCTATTGTTGAGGGGCCACCTTGTCTTTCTTTCTTTTCTTTTTCTTTTTTTTTTGTTCATGTTGATTTTGAACACTCCCTCCCGAGAAAAGTCAGAAAGGGACGGCATGGACTGCCTGATATATATATATATATATATATAATTTTGGGGGGAGGGCCTCTTAATACTATCCCTTGATGGAGTCATTCCTGCCGGGAACTCTCCGTACCGCGTCCGAGGTTACACTTCCTCATGTATCGTTGAGGCGCTAAACAACAAAAAAGCACATGTTGCCTTGAGAGCCTATTTGGGGTCGAATTTGGAATACTGCTTTTGGTTATCATAATAAAGAAGGGAGCCGGGGTGGGGGGGGGGAGGGAGAGGGAACCAGGCTTTCGGGCCTGACTGGAAGGCAGAGACGTCAAGAGGAGGAGTCGATGTAGATGGTTACTCTGATTGGCGGGGATCAAAGTTGAGAGGTCGGACGGAGATGCAACCGGCGGAGGGAACAGCAAAGAAGGGGGGAAGAAAGTTGGAAAGGAAGAACTTTTGGACTTGTATTGCTGTTTGCTGATCTAGGGGTAATTTCAAGGGGATATGGGATTTGAGTAAAGTAAATAGTGTCCTCTCTCTCTCTCTCAAGGCTTGGGGTGTGTGTCGGGAGGTGATATTATTATTTTAGGATGGTATGTATAATTTGCCATGCATGAAATGTGTTTGTGCTCGATACTGATGTATACATACATACATACATATATATATATCAAGCTCAAGCATTCTCATGCTTCTGCTTCTGCTTCTGCTTCTGCCTCTGCTTCTGCCTCTTCTTTTTCTTCTTCTGTTTCTTCCCTTGAGCGTCGTCACCACTGCCGCCGTCACTGTGCCCTGCCATCGCGACGCCCTCTCCCATCGCGACGCCATCTGCATCGACAACACTCGTTTCCGCATCTCCTCCAACATCTCCATCCCCTCCCCGATCCCCCTGTTCCTCTCCTCCCGCCCCCCTCCTCGGCCTCTTCCTCTTCCCCAGCCCGCTCCTCCCGGGCTCCTCGTCGCTCTCGCTCTCCACGGCGAATCTGCTCCCCGCCGCGGACGCCTTTCCGCTCTTGTGCCTCTTGCCCAGGAGTCTCCCGCGCAGCATCCCGTCCTCCCTCGACGCGGCGCTGCCGTCGGGGACGTATCCCACGCCTTCGTTCGGCCGGGGGCCGGCGAAGAGCTGCTCTACGTCGTCTGGGCTGACGACGTGGTGACGGCGCGGACAAGTCCGCGCTGCGGAGGGCGAAGGGGCGGGGTTGAGCGTCCCGAGGAGAGACGCCCGACTGGAGAGGAGGAGCGAGATTTGGTTTGATATGGCGGCGCGGTCGGGCGCGAGCGGGAGCGGAGGGGGTTTGGAGGAGGGCGGCGGCATGGCTGGTTGGGCGTTTTGTGTAAGAGAGGAGAGAGCAGAGAGAAGAGTGAAGAGTGAAGAGAGAGAAGGAGAGTGAGTGTGTGTGTCTTTTGTATGTTTGCGTTTGCCGAGGTTTTGAATGTTTGGGGGCGCTTCTTGCGCAATCAAGATGATCACACACACACACACACATTAAAAAGAAGAAGAAAAAAGAAGAAGAAGAAGGAGGAGGAGGAGAAGAAAAAAGTCGGATTGAAAACAACAAATGTTTGCCTCATTCATGTCGTTGCGAAGAAGGGGAAAAAAAAAAAAAAAAAAAAAAAAAAAAAAAAAGAAGCAGCCTGTAAATACTAAACTAAAGTTAGTGTCAACTTATTATGGATTTAACCCCTCGAAGCTTTAGTGGGGTCGACGCAAGGAAGTAGCTTGTACTAAGTACTAGGTAACCACTAAGTACTATTAGGTACCGACCGCAACTTAATACTGCTCAAGCACGGTCAACGTTGATGCATGCCTTCTGGAACCGTTCAACTGATTTGCCCCTCTTGGATATTACAGTAGCAGGCAAAATCTATAGGAAAATACGACATCTCAAGGTCTGGTAAAAAAAAAAAAAAATGGCCCAACGAGCCAATGATTATTATATATTATAATTCCATCTAAAAATCAAACCAAAAAAAAAAGGTACCCAAGATAATGTATGTTCTCTGGCATCCCACTCCCCCTCTCCCCCCCCCCCCCCCCCCTTTCCCCCCCAAAGGCCCTGGAGCCGAGTTTCCCTCAAGGTTACATTCTATTTTTGTATATACATCGTAGCAGTCGTGAGTTGTTGTGTGTGTTGTTGTGTTGCTGTGTGTGTTGTTGTGTTGCTGTGTGTTTTGTTGTGTTGTCCCCCCCCCTTTTTTCATCCACCTTCTACCTTCTCTCGGCCAGCCTGGATTTTAGTATCTCGTTGCGGTCGATTCCGTCAAAGAGAGGATATATGGCAAGTCACCAGAGTCTCCGTGGTCTGCCAGGCGGATGACGGAGCCCGAGCCGTCCGAGGACCGCAGGCTGACGGCCGATGAATGCTGGCTAGAGGTGTAGGTGCGCCTCATGTGCGCGAAGCCGTTGCTGCCGACGTTGCGCGGCGCCATGTCCAGGGTTCTCCTGCTGCCAGGCGTATTCGGCGCGGTGCGATACGTGTTGGCGCGCCGTCTTGTCCGTCTCTGAACGGAGGAGCGCCGAGTGCTGGCGGTGGAGGGCCGTGATGCGGTTTTGGGGGTAGATGGATCCGTCTCCGCCGGCGCGTCGCTGTCAATGTCGCTTTCCGCGGCTGCCCTCCCGCTCGTCCCCGCCCCGTCCTCTTCGTCGTCGTCTTCATACAGGTGCTCCAAGATGGCGGGGTCCAAAGGCCGTATGGACCGCAGGGTTTCCGCGAAGAGGTGCATGAGCTCGCGAAATCCGGCGTTGCAGATCGGCTTGGTCGAGAAGCGAGCTGCTTCGTACTTTTCGAGGAAGTCGGCCACCGTCTCGTCCATGACGGCGACGCCCAAGCTGGCCAGGTGGCCAAAGTAGTCTCGGAGGCCCATGTGGGCGAGTCGCTGCAGCAGTTCGGCGGCTTCCGGGTCCAGCATCGGCGGATCGGACTGGGAGGTCGGGTCGGGCGGCGCGAGCCGGAGCACTTGCGCCTCTATGAGGTTCGGGATTTCGGAAACGACGCTGCCGTACTGTAGGTTGGGCAGATCCGGCGAGTTCGGAGACGCCCAGCCGCAGTGCTCGACAACGCCCCAGACAGGCCGATGCGGCGGCATGGGCATCGGCTCGTCCCCGCCCAGCGCCCGTGCGTTCCACGAGGTCAGCCGTTCCCGCGTGCGCGCCTCGTCCTCGCCATAGCCGAAGATTCCGTCGCCCGTCTCGACCCTCGGCCGCGCCGCGTACGCAATGGCCGAGCTCCTGCTCAGCCCGGCGCCAATCATCTTGTAGACGGCTTCCTTGACGTCGCCCTTCTCGATGGGCACCCACGGCTTCGGAATCGACGCCAGCACTGTCCGGTTCACGTACAGCCGCACAATGTAGACGAAGCCGACGACGAACGTGGTGACGACGTACGCCGACGCAATGATCCAGATGTTGTACCACTGCCTGTTGGCCACCGACCGCTGGATGGCATCGCCGGGAGTGATGAGGAGCAGGCCGCAGAGGATCACGTAGAGGAAGAAGTAGATGGACCGGTAGAGGATGCGCAGGAAGAGGCTGCGATGCGCCATGGCGACGCGCGCCCGGGGCGCTGCTCTCGACTGATTCGTCGCCGCCCTGCTGATTCGGATAAGGAGTACAATCGCCGTCGCATGGCTATGGCTGCATCCGGGCCGCTGAGAAGAGCCAAAGGTGAGATCGTCATGTCATGGGGGAGAGCGCGGGAGGGAAGAAGGAAAGGTTCTCGTACGGGACAGGAGAGGCCGGCAATCAGGAGGACATGGAACGTTTTGTCGCTCAGCACGGAGTACCTACTAGGAGCACTAGGGAGTACCCGTAGTTCGTACTAGTAGTAGTAGTCAGTACTACCTAGGCAGTACCTGGTAGGTAGTCGGTACCATAGTGGGTAGTAGGTACCTGGTAGGTAGTACTACTACCGGTACCCAGCAAATTACAGGACTCAGTTCCACGGCATAGGTATGCGGGACCTGCTCCGCTCATGATGGGTACCTGGCTGCAAGGTACCTACACCTACCTTAGTGCCTTAACCGTGCCTCTTGAAGATACTGTACCTTGCCTTGGGAGTCTAGCAGTTACCTCCCACTACCTAGAGGTACTAAGGTAGTACTCGGTACCAGGGTACTTGGTAGCAGCACAAACAACTGGCCTTTCCGGGTTTGTCGGGGCAAATTTAGTAGTACCCAAGGTACCTAGTACCTTGTATAGGTAAGTACCCTATACCTTGACCGTCATGGGCCCCTCTTATGCAATTTTCCCATTATGTACTCCGTACTTTTCCATTCATTCATTCACTGCCCTTGTGCCGTTGTGCAAAGAACCAACTCTTTTATTGTTCATTTGTTCCATTACTTTTTTCCTTCTTTTTTTCTTTTTTCGTTTCTTTTCTTTTTTCCTTTTTCTTTTTTTTTTTGGCGCCTTCTCGTACTTTGTAGTCATGTTTATGTTTCTTCTTGTTTCATGATTATGGCAAGTCATCAAACTCCGGTATCGTTCTCATACGATATGCGACATCCCATGGCTCCCAAGGCATTCCCTGTTCTATCAAGTCCTTTTTTTTTTTTTTTTTGGTTTGCTTTCCCCAGCTTGTCCCCATCTCCGTAAATTGGGGTTCATTTCTTCTTCTTCTTCTTCTTCTTCTTCTTTTTTCTTTTCTTCTTCTTCTTCTTTCTTTTTGGGCTATCGAACCTGCTCCATCTCGGGCCGTCTGTATTCTCTCCGTGCTCCTCGCCTCTGTGCCCAGTCTTCGCTCGTCTTCGTCTTCGCTTCGATGGAGGCTTCTTTGGCCTTGGTTCCCAACTCTCTCGCCTTGGCCGGCTCCGCCCCCGGTTTCGCAATGGCCTCCTTTGCAAACCGCAGGTCGGTAAGCGTGAGCCTCAGGTCAGTGCTGTAAGGCTCAAACTTGGAGACGACCTGCTCCAGGCCTGTCCTCAATGTGTCCAGCAGCTCGTCCACCTCCGGACACTCCTTGAGCCCCTTCACATCGGTCCAATGCAGAGGAAACTGTGCCTTCAATCCCTCCACCTTTTTGATGATCGCTGTCAGAGTCCGGATGATGCTGGGGACGTCCCTGTGGACGTTGCCATACGAGTCCTCTGCCAAACTGTGCACTGCTAATTGGCAGAGTGCAATCGCCGCGTTTGCGTGCAAGGTCGGCTCGGCGTAGGGGCTTCCCAGGACTGCGGCGGCGAATTGCGTGCGGAAGTTTTGTCTGATCAGATCGCCGATCCACCCAATGGATATCAAGCTGGTGGCAAGCTGCCTGGCTTGGCCCTTCAAATGATCGGGGGAGACTGCCTCTTGCTGTTCCTTGCTCAGCACCCGGTCCTTGGCGTTCTGCCACGTCTTGCGAGCGATGGGGCTAAACTCCGCTGCGGGCGTTGAGCCGGGGTTTCGTGCGAGCCTCTCTAGAGCCTTTTCAACGCCGGTCCGTAGGTTTGCTGGTTTGGATTGGCCTGCAAAGATGGCATCTTCCCTCAGTGGTACCAATGAGCGTTGCCTTTCTCCCATCTGCGCGGCTTCAGGAGTCGCATGCGCCGCCGGTTGCCCATAGGCGTCAACATGTGTCTCGATGCTCTTCAAGATTTCCATGCAGATTAAATATAGCTGAGACCACATGGGGCCGCCTTTACGGTCGATATCGTTGAAAATACTCTGCCTTCGGGCCTCGTAGTTTTGAGCAGTCAGGGCCAGTTCCCACATAGCGAAGGACTGTTTTTTTTTTAAAAAAAAATTAGTTTTTTGTCTTGAAAATCAAAAGAAATTGTTTATGGGTAAACAAGGCAACCGGGGGTTTCTTTCTTTCTTTCTTTCTTTCTTTCTTTTGCCCTTACTTACTTTAATGGAGAGCTTCTTACTCTTCAAGCCATTCAAGAGGCTGCTGTTGGGATCTTTGGACTCGGCTGTCAAGGGGTTGCCGTTCTTCAGAGGCTTCTTAACCATGAAGACGGAGAAAGCCCTGTTACCTGCTGCCCACAAGAATCCAACGCCAGCTCCTGCTAGGACGCAGCGGGCCAAAAGGTAAATGTCCAAAGGCCAAGACGACGGGAGCATGTTGGTCCTGGGTAGGTTGTAGAATGGGCGCAGGAACGCCAAGGTCCACGACCAGGCAAACGACCTCAGGAAGAAAAAGTAGACAACCATGGTCGCGGGCAAGGCTGCGATGGCTAGCTTAAAGCATTCGGCTAGAGCCATGGGTAGCTCTAGCAAGACGGTCTGAAGAGATCCCGATACGACGCCCAGGCTCTTCTGCTCGGCTGCCGGTTTCCTTTCCAGCGCGCCAAGGTCTAGGCGGTCGATGTCGCGTCTATAGTGCTCGACGGTCTGGATCAAGGCGAAGGTGAACATGTAGCAGGCTAAGAAGACGGGCCGCTCGTTGAGCCTGGCGCGATCGCCGCTCAAGTATGTGATCCACCGGAGGTTCGTCTCTTCATCTTTAGTTCCCAGATAGATGGCGCAGTAGAGCAGGCTCGAAACGCCGTACCAGAAGGCTGTCTCGTACGTCCTCAGGCTGAGGAGCGAAGACGCAAAGGTATGCAGGCCCGATCCCGTCGTCTTGATGCCCACGTGGTAGCTTGCAATTCGGAGAATGAGAATGGCGAGGCCGCACGAGAAGACCAGCAGCGTTCGGAGGCCCACGGGGCCTAGAGGGAACCAAGACCAGAAATCTGTGACGGTTTAATTTCGCCATTGGTTAGAGAGAGGCAGCTGGATGGCTGGGGGGAGGCAATCGGCCGCTCACAGGAGTCCCAGCCGCTCAGAAGAATCGCCTCGACGTACGACACGGCGAGCAACAGGCTGGCTGTTGAGGAGAAGCGCCTATGCAAAGCAGGCTGCAGAGTGTCCTTGTAAGGGGCTCTCCGCGTCGGTGTGCCCGCCATGATCGCGGCGCATTCCCTCTGGGAGATGGGAGTCTCGGGTCGCGGAGAGACGCTGCCGGCGGGATAAGATATGTATGAAAATGGGCGGAGGGACGTTTGGTACGGAGTAAATAAAGGAAAAATCGCCGGCTCAGCAACCAAAAAGCTGAACAGAGCTGCTGCTGCGGCTACGGGACGCGCCAAGGACCAGGGTCTCACTATCGGCGGGGGTCACGTGGAGATAAGCAGGGGCGCGGAAATGGGCGCGCGGCGCCTCTCATTGGAGCGCCATGCGCTCTTGTAAGTAATGTTCGCAGTACGTACCGCCTCTCCGTCGCAAGATCGTTACGTCAGCCAACCGGGTTTCCCTCATCTCTCCCGTCTTCTGTCTTTTAGATTTCGCCGTTCTCTGTTTGCGGTGGAAGCGCCAGAACCGCATCTCATCTCCCTTGTGTCTCTCTCTTTCTGCGGTGTACATACCGGAATCACGGAGGAGTCTCCTATCCGCACTTGCGCTCGTTTTTCTTCTCGCCTCTCGCCTCTTCCCCTTGGACTGCTGCAGCAGCGACCATGGCGTATGAGCGACTCTCCAGCCTCGAGGCCGGCCAGAGCGGCGGCTACAGCGACGATCCCGCGTTCCAAGACCTCCAGTACGAGCTGAAAAACAAACTCCAGTCTCTCCTCAGCAATAACCGCAAGCTTGCCAACGATGTCAACGTCCTGGGCACGAAGAAAGACACCCCTCGCTTGCGGGAGCGGGTTCACAACACCATGGAGAAGTCGCGGGAAATCTGCAAGGAGATTGGCGATGGCGTGAAGAAGCTGCAGACGTGGGATGACCTTACCGTACGTCCACGTATGCATTCTTGTTGCGCGGAATAGGCCGCGAACTGACTCGCGTTGCTAGAAACAACAAAAATACGAACAGACAAAGGTCTCGAGCGATTTTCAGACTGCCCTCCAGGAGTTTCAGGGCTTACAAAGGAAGGCTCTAGAGAAAGAGCGCGCATCCGTCACTGCGGCCCGCGAAGCGCAGGCATCGGAAATCACGGGCGCCGGGGGGGAAGAACAGCTGCAGCTGCAGCAGCAGCAGCAGGTGTCGCAACTAGCGCCGCAAGACGACGTGGATTTCCAAGAAGCCTTGATCATCGAGCGAGAGGAGGAGATCCGAAACATTGAGCAGGGCGTCGGCGACTTGAATGTGCTGTTCAAGCAGGTGGCACAGATTGTGACCGAGCAAGGGCAACAGCTCATCACCATCTCCGACACCGTGGAGAATATCCACGAAAGCACCCGCGGCGCTGATGTAGAGACTCGCCAAGCGGCTCGGTACCAAAAGGCGGCTCGCAACAAGGGCTGCTGCTTGCTGCTCATTCTAGCCGTCATTTTAACCATTGTCCTGTTGGCGATTTTCATCTGAGTGCAGACTGCGCAAACGATACACCGGGCAAACCAGTAGTTTTCTTTCTTCTATTCTTTATTTCTTTACGGAGTTTTTTTTTTCTTTTCTTTGTTTTGTTTTGTATTCTTCTTCTTCTGTTTTGGGCGGGTTTTATATCTATAGTAGGGTTATACAATGTCCTGACAAGATTATCAAATGTGTATATAGGTAGAGTTCGGATCACTTGTCATTTTGGGACTTTCTTCTTCAGCGCGTTGAATCAAAGTTTTTTTTTTTATTCATCTATCCGCACCTGTTTGTTGCTTGGATTCTACTACTCCTTGCAGGTAGGGCAAAGCTACCGGCGGCTTCAGAGCAGGCTTTGGTAAACTTGGTGGAGTCTGCGGAAGCAACCTTCCTAGGATAGCTTCGTTGACGTCGTTGAGGGCAAACGTCGAGGCCCAGTACAAGAAAATCGCGCTAGGTAAGTCGGCAAAGAGGATGGGGAAAAGAGGGATCAAGAGAAGTGTTCGGCCTACCGCCGTTCGAATCCTTGTGGCGGGAGTTTGTGGCGCCTGGGATGGACCAACACTCAGCAAGGCCCTGAGCTGGTCCCTCGACAGCCTCCCCCACGACGTTCGAGCAAGCAGCGCGGAACAGACTATGGGGAGCGCATAGTAAGGGTCCATGGCAGTGAGATTTGTGAACCAGAGACAGCCGCCATCCACCAGGGATTCGTCCAGAAAGCGGCGAGACATCTCCACGGCCGATGAAACGGCCTGGATATCTGCCAGCCCAAACGAATGGCTGAGCCAGCCCGTAGGGGCACCGCAGAGGCGCCTAAGAGCCTCGGAGACGATGACAAAGGGCGCCATGCTCAGGAAGGGAGCAAATGACTTCCATCTTTGGACGCCCCAGCTCTTATAGATCCTCGCACGAGATCTCTCCGTCAGACCACCCACCCGTAGCCTCCAGAGTCGATTTGCCTCTTCGCCCTGGCCCTGGGGCACCGTAGCAGCATGTCGTGAGCTCCAGGCCGTGACCAGCGGAGTCAGTTTGTTCCTGGTGACCACGAGGCGCCTCGTGTAGTACTGGATCGGGAGCCGAAACGAGAAGTTGACGCCGACGGCCACCAGGGGAATGGAGATGTACCAGGGTAGCCCGGCGTGGTGTATAAAGGTGATGCTGTCAGCTGTCCATAGAACGGCATCCCCTACGGCGCTGAGATGAAGGCTGCGCCGTCCTGGGATGGAGCTGGGGGTGCTTCGGGACGTGTCAAAGGATGGTTGCATCAGGCGTGAAGGCGAGGCCCTGCTACCACGGATCGCAAATCTCCTGGCTGATCTGGTGAAGAACGCCATGGCCGGTCATAGCTCGAGCTCTCCAGAGAATTCCCCCAAGCAGCTCGGGGTGTGGCACAAGCCTTGGATCCGGCACATGGACGGCGCAAAATATGAAACCGGAGTCGTCATGAGAACAAAAATCCATCGAATGTGATGCGAGTTCCCGTGAGTGGGGGTGTCTCGAAGAAAATCCCAGCGCCCAAGCCACAAATTAACCCGTAGCTGGCGCCACAGGGCCACTCGACAGTGGCTTGATAGCGGTCCCGGAGGCTGTCCCGTGTACGGAGGTACCTTGGCAGGTCATTGCAAGCAGATTCCCCCACATACTTACTTCCCTTCACCTCTCCCGCGTCTCTGGCAATGCCATTGCGGGCGTTGAAACAATAATCATCATAATAAAACAGAAGCAGTATTCCCGAGCCGAATCTCCGAACGGACCCGGAAGCAAGAGAACGAAGCCATCAAGACATCGCCGGCTTCGAAGAGGGGGCCGTCTTGGCCATGGCGGACAAGTGCTCGGCAGAGGCGGTGACATGCGGCCAGCCGTCTTCCATCTCGGGGCTTAGCTCGCCCTCAATGGCCCTTTTCGCGGCGTTTGTTGTGGCCTCGCCGCTCGTTCTGCTCTTCGTGATTCCCCTTGTCGGCTCTGGAGTCGGATGGATACTGCGGAGGAAGACGGATGGCCGGCGAATACACCTGGTCAACCTGATGAACGAAGAACACAGGAAGTACTTGCAACAGCGCCCGGACTCGGACAGCACGACCAGCGACAAGCTGGACGCCAAAGGCGAACTGCAAGTCACGGAGGATTGGGAAGGGATTGTTGGGTTCTTTCACCCCTTTTGGTATGATTTCCCCCCATCCTTTCTCGCTCTCTCTCTCTCTCTCTCACAGCTGCCGTCTCTCTTGCCTCCCCCCCTGGATGATTTCCCCATAGCATTTGTGCTAACGCCATGTCAGCAATGCCGGAGGCGGTGGGGAGCGAGTTCTGTGGGCGGCTATCCGAGCGACACAAGATCGGTGGCCGAGGGCCAAGTGCGTCGTGTACACTGGAGATCACGACGTTCCTAAAGATGCTATTCTAAACCGAGTCAAGGTGAGAACGAATCTTGGTGAACGAGTCCCAAAAGAAAAAAGAGGCAGCTCGATTAAACTTCGACAACAGACCCGGTTCAACATCCAGCTCCACGCCCCGACGGTCCAATTCCTCTATCTTTCCAAGAGACACTGGGTTCTCGCCTCAAAATGGCCCGCCTTCACACTCCTGGGACAGTCTCTGGGCTCCATGGTTCTCGCGTGGGATGCCTTCTCCCTTCTTGTGCCCGACGTCTTCATTGACACCATGGGCTACGCCTTTGCACTAAGCCTCTCAAAGCTTTTATTCCGCGGCGTGCCCACGGGCGCCTATGTGCACTATCCGACGATTTCCACCGATATGCTGGACTCCCTGGATCCCACATCAGCCGTCGGCTCTCAGGGGGTCAATGCCGGCCAGGGTACCGGGGCTAGGGGGGCTGCGAAGAAGACGTACTGGCGACTGTTTGCGCTGCTTTACTCTTGGGTTGGCTCCTCCATCGACGTCGTCATGACGAATTCCACGTGGACCCAGGGCCATGTGAAGAGCTTGTGGGGCCCGTACCGTCGAGAGAAGGACCGAAGCAATCCAATCGCCGTCGTCTACCCCCCCGTGGCCGTCAGCGAGTTTGAGCACGAGGTCGACGTCTCTGCAGAGAGCGAAAAGATGCGAGAGCCGGTGCTCATGTACATTGCGCAGTTCCGCCCCGAAAAGAACCACCCGCTCATTATCCAATCTTTTGCCGATTTTGCCAAGACGAAGACCGAGGCTGCGGCAAAGGCGCGCCTCGTTCTGATTGGAAGTGTTCGAGATGACTCGGATTCCAAGAGAGTGTACAAGCTGCGCCTGATGGCGAACGAGCTCGGCATCAAGGACCGTGTTCAGTTTCATCTCAACGCATCCTGGTCAGAGATTCTACAGTGGTCGAGGAAGGCTTCTGTGGGCGTCAACGGGATGTGGAACGAGCACTTTGGCATCGGCGTCGTAGAGTATCAAGCCGCCGGCCTGATTTCAGTCGTTCACGATAGTGGTGGGCCCAAGCTGGACATTGTCACCGAAGTTGATGGACAACCAACAGGTAAGCGGAACCAACGCCGACACGCACAGCAGGCTGAGCGCAGAGAATGATTAAACTAACGGAGAATCCCCCTCCCTTTTTTGTTAAGGCTTCCACGCCTCGACTGCGGCCGAATTTGCAGCAGGATATGAAAAGGCGCTCTCGCTTCCCGACCCCCTTGCTATGCGCCTACGGGCCAGGAAATCAGCAAAGAGGTTCTCTGAGGAAGTGTTTGAAGAGAAGTGGCTGGCCCAGATGGACCGGCTGGTGGCGCTTGGGAGAAGAAGACGGTGAAGCATCATGATTTTTGGTTTTGTGCGTTTATTGCAGAGTACTAGACTAGGTACATAGAACTAGGAGATACCCCCCCCCCCCCATTTACAATTTTTTTTTGTTGTTTTTGTTGTTGAGTTTCATAGACTGGTTAGTGGAGGGTGCATACATATACTACATACAGACCTTGCTATAGAGGCGCGATGAGAGGCGGGAATTGTATAGACATCACTTGCTCTACGTGCGGGAACATTTAAAAAAAAATTAGAATGGAAGAATGCTAAGCAAATGTCAATTAACAATGAGGGAAAAAAGAAGGAGGAGGAGGAGGAGAAGAAGAAGAAGAAGAAGAAAAGAAATAAAAGAAAGAGAGAGAGAGAGAAAGAAAGAAAGAAAGAAAGAAAGAAAGAAAGAAAGAAAGAAAGAAAGAAAGGGAAAATATACAACGAAAAACATCCAAGGTACTTGCGCTAATGCTACTGGTATCACTACTACATCTAATGCTATTCATGACTCTTCTTATGCATAGCCTTGGCCCCAACAAAACCCCTCAAGTCGGCTATAGTGTGTATCCTGCACTGTTCTTCTGCCTAGGCTCGCTCGCCGCTTCGAACACGCCGTCAGTGAGCCTCACGGCCTGCACGGAGCTCAGGCCTAGTTTAACCCACGTCACGTTGTGGCCTCTCTTTCCCAACCCCACAGCTACTTCATCTTTGAACCCTTCCTCTAGTAGAACCGCATTCGGCATGAGTTGGTCATGCAGGCGCGGCCGCCGCAGAGCCCACGCAAGGGCAGCATCGTGGTTGTCCAGGACATGCCACAGTACCTGGGCGGTGGCGGAGATGATGCGAGAGCCTCCAGCAGCACCAATGGCGGCATAGAGGGTACCGTTGGGGAAGGCGGCGATGATGGGAGTGATGGAGGAGAGAGGGCGCTTGCCAGGACGAATGTAGTTGGCGACGGAGGGGGCAAAGCCGAACTCATTGCTGACACCGGGAATGGAGAAGTCGTTCATTTCGTTGTTCCTGGCATTACGCGTAAGCGGTGAAGCAGCGAAGAGGAAGAATGGACAAGGTGGGGGGGAAGGGAAGGGAAAAAGCCCTACAAGATGATGCCAGTGCGAGGCTCGATGATTTGAGCACCGAAAAGGAGATTGATGGTTGTCGTCAAGGAGACGGCCATGCCAGACTTATCGGCAGCCACAATGTGTGAGGTGCCATGGTTTTCGGGCACGTAGAATTGCTCGGGGTTGTAGTAGCTGGTGGCGTGTGTTTGGTTATCCCAGATCCTCTCGCGGATGGCATTAATGTTCTTTCGGTCGAGCATTTTCTTTTCGAAACCCCTCACGTCGGCATCCACAAATTCCGGGTCACCAAGGCTGATACGAGAGGCATAGGCGAAGCGCATGGCTTCGGTGAGGCGATGACGGGTCAGGTCTCGGTCGGACCAGTCTTCCGGCTTGTACCGCTCCATGATCTTGAGAATCTGGAGACTGACGGCACCGCCAGCAGGCGAACCAATGCCGTGGAGTGTGAGGCCGCGGTATGTGACGTTGTGAACGGGACGAATGATGACTTTGTAATTCGCCATGTCTTCGAGAGTCATTGACCCACCAGTGCGTTGGACGTAGTCGACTATGGTCTCGGCTGCATGAGATGGGTTAGCAACTGCAGGACAGGGCATAATGGCGCCGTCACTGGATTTAAGATTTACCTATTTTTCCAGTGTAAAAGATTGCTGAGCCGTTCTCTGACACTTTTTCCAGAGTGCTACAGAAGTTGTAAGCATGCTGGATCCAAGGCCCAGACCAAGGCCCAGACACTTGAAAAAAGAAAGGGGGGGGCAACCACGGGCTTACTCTGCATAGCGTTTGCGAGTCATCCAAGCACCTTCTTTGACCAAATCGCCTGAAAAAGTTGGTTAGCTTTGGGCCCATTTTGATAAATACATAAAAAAAAAAAAAAAAGTCTGCATCTTCAAGACGAACCATCGGGGGCAAAGTCTCTGGCCCAGTTGGGATCTGTGGTGAGAAAGGTCCCTCCGTCCGCCTTGAGCGTGTTGCTCATGTACCTAACAAGATCGCTCGAGACTGCATCGCTCATTAGTATATATACACGAAAAAAGTCTTCAAGAGTGTTTTGATAAATGACTCCTCAATTGCCGCATAGCTTCCAAGGCGGACTTACCACGGAATCCTTTTCGAGCCATGTGAATGGAGCCTTGCATGACCGTCTTCCAAGGGAGGACGCCGTACTTTTTGTGCATATATTCAAGCCCTTTGATCTCGCCGGGAACACCGACAGCGAGCCCGCCACGGATACTCGCGCTCACATTGTTCTTGTACATGTCCTCAAAGGCCGCAGCCGGCGCGGCCTCTCTAAAGTCTATGGCTTCGTATTCACCCTTGGCATCACGAAGCATGGCAAAGCCTCCGCCACCAATACCCGAGTGATACATGCCAATAACGCCGACACAAAACGTCGTGCCGACCAAGGCGTCGACGGCATTTCCCTAACAAACGACGAGGTCAAAGTCGGTCAGTCTTCGAAAATCATAGCCAAATCCGGAAGTGGTGATGGCGGTGATGCTTCGGGGTTAGATGCTAGCACTCTTAGCAAACCGAAACGTACCCCTCGCGCCAGCAAATCCTTCCCGATGGCGGTGCATTCTTTGCTCTCACTGGCGACGCCACCGAGACGCCCGGGCGGCGCTTTTTGAAAGACTATTTCTTGTACGGCAGCCGCCTGGACGGTGATGATTTGAGAAAACGTGATGGCCAGGATCAGCGACCCCAGAAGCCGGGGGCCGTGAACAAACACTGATCCTGTCCACATGTCAACGTGTCAACAGACGCGGAAGATGAGGCAAGTCCAATAGAATACAAGAGACATCATCCCGAAGCTCCGAAGTACACAGATCCAGAAAGAAGAAGGGGGAAAAAAAGGAAAAGATGAAAAGGAAGAAAAAGGAAGAAAAAGGAAGAAAAGGGAAGAAAAAGCAGGATGAAACTCACTCATTTTAATGGCTAGAGAAAGAAGAAAAAAAGAAGGAGAAAAAAAAAAAGAGAGAGAGAGAGAGAGAGTGAGCGGTCGGCATCAACTGCGGACCGTCGGCTGACCGTTGGTATTAGTATTTGATGTTTAGGAGGCCGGAGTTGAGGCTCCTTGCACGAGAAATCCATCAATCGACCAGAGTATGTAATCAACAAGCCGAAGTGCGTTATCTCTCCAGCAAGTGACCGATTTGCTTGCTTTGCTTCTTTCGGGCTTTCTTATCAAGCGCCTCCGAGCCACCACGACTTGCTCTCTCGCTTGTTTGGCAGCAGGAACGGAGGAGAGAAGAAGTGGTTGAAAAAGAAAATTAGGAAAAACAAAATTAGAAAAAGAAAAAGTAAAAAAAAAAAAAAAAAAAAAAAAAAAAAAAAAAAAAAAAAGACAAGAAGCAGGGAGAAAGAATGGAAGAGACACATGTCTGGATGGAGCAGCGACCTGGCCATCTTATATGGCGGGAGACACAACAAAGACGGAATGCCGCCCAAACCAGCAAAATCCGAATGCTAAACCAGAGGCCCCCGGACCAGATAACCGACCCGCCCGCTCAGGGAGGCTCCGCATCTGCGCTCTGGCATTTTGAGTTGTTTATTGACTGGAGTTTATCAATTGTTTTGTTTTGGCAAAATGGGAGCGATACTGGAATTAATGGCCCCGTGACCCAAACTATCGAAGCCATGCCGCAATTGTTCTTATCGCAGCTCAGCCAATGAGATTTCGCGGATTGCAGACCTTTTGCCGTCTATGGAGCACCAACGGAGAATCTACGGAGTATACGGAGCACATATCGATAGTTTAGTAGTACGTATCTTTTTTTTTTTTTTTTGGCACATTTTTTCTTCTTCTTTTGTGTTTGTTGGATATTTTTTTTAGTTTTTTTTTGCCAACAGTCGGCGCAATAGATGAAGCATTTGTCAATGTACGACAAGGACGGCAGATAGAAATCTTGTAGCTGCAGGCCCACCGGAGCTACGGATTTCCGCATCGTCTATGAGGACTCTGATACGACCCTCCTCATTCCATCTCCCCATCGCCAGTGTCATCCTTCACACTTGCCGGCTGAGACCGCCGCCTCTGAGTCTTCTTCGCCCATTGGCATCCATGACCACTGCTCGAGCTTCTCCGGCTCCTTTGGCTGATTCGGCCGCTTCAGCCGCGCCTCGGCCGACAAACGGCAATGGCGTCACTGGCAACGGGCCGAAGCGGCCCAATCCCAGCGGCAACAGTCGCAACTGGAGGCAGAAGAAAACAAAGAGGGAAAAGAACATAGGCGAGGGGTCTTCGGAGGAGGTCTTGCGATACGACATTGAAGCACTCTTGGAATCGCGGCGATCCGAATCCGAGGCCGACGGCGAAACCCCCGAGACGCAGGAGGTCTTGCCACCAGAGGGATCCGAGACCGAAGTCGAGGTCCTGGAGCTTTCTTCCACCGGCGACGGCCTCGCCATGAAGCCCGGCTCCGACCAAGTCTACGTTGTTCCCTTTGCCGTGCCCGGCGACATTGCCAAGGTTAAAGTCCATCGCCATCTGCGACGCGAGAACCAGACCATTGCCGACTTCCTCTCCATTGTCAGGCCCTCCCCACTCCGCGACGACTCCCGCGTCCGGTGCAAATACTTTGCCACGTGCGGCGGCTGCCAGTTCCAGATGCTCGATTACCCTGAGCAGCTCCGCCGCAAGAGGAGAATCGTCGACAAGGCCTTTCGGAATTTCGCAAACCTCCCGACCGAGCTGGTCCCCGCGATCCTGGACACCATCGGCAGCCCCCTTCAGTACGGCTACCGCACCAAGCTGACTCCTCACTTTGACGGGCCTCCGGGTTCCCGCCTGAGCAGGAGGAACAAGGGCCCCAGGGCCCAGTTCGAGAGCTGCCCCGACATTGGCTTCATGCGCAAGGGCCAGCGCAAGGTCATGGACATCGAAGACTGCCCCATCGGCACCGACGTGGTCAGGCTGGGCATGAGGCGCGAGCGAGCCAGGATGCAAAGGGACTTTGCAGATTACCAACGAGGCGCGACGATTCTCTTGCGAGAAAACACCCGGCGCTACCCTGCCGGCGCCTCTGGCGGCGATGCCGCGCCCTCCAAGGACGACCTCCCTCCCTGCTCCATCCGCAGCGACGGCGACCTCGGCGTCGACGTCAAGACCTGCGAGACCGACTCCAGAGCCACCACGCACGAGTACGTGCGAGACCACCACTTCACCAACCCCGCCGGCTCGTTCTTCCAAAACAACAACTCCATCCTGCCCATCTTCACAGACTACATCAGGCAGCACGTGCTCCCCCCACCATCCCCTTCGTCGCCATCTACCGCCGTCAAGTACCTCATCGACGCCTACTCCGGCTCCGGCCTCTTCACCATCACCCTGGCCTCCGTCTTCCAGCACTCTACCGGCATCGACATCGCCGCCGACTCCATCGCCTCGGCCAGGCGCAACGCCTCGCTAAACGGCCTCGGCGAGGACCGCTGCAGATTCATCGCCGCCGACGCGGGGGAGCTCTTCAAGAACGTCGCCTACGACGCCGACGAGACGGCCGTCATCCTGGACCCCCCGCGCAAGGGCTGCGATGCCGATTTCCTCGGCCAGCTGAGGCGCTTTGGCCCTAGGAGGGTCGTCTACGTTAGCTGTAACGTGCACACCCAGGCTCGCGACGTGGGAGTCCTGGTGAGGGGCGAGGGGGAGGGCAGGAGATATGCGATTGAGAGCCTGAGGGGCTTTGACTTTTTTCCCCAGACGGGACATGTGGAGGGAGTTGCTGTTTTGAACAGGGTGGACAACCAAAATGAAAATAGCCTCGCATAGAAAACGATTTGGATTTTTTTTTTTTTCAAATTTCTTCTTTCTTCTTGAATATATATATATATATATATATATACAATCAGCTCCCTTATTTTCTATCCAAGTCAAGGTGATGGATGCATTTTTGGTCCCATTGAAATACCTGAATACAATCATTTTAATAAACGCATCTCTCTCTCTCTCTCTCTCTCTCTCCCTCTCCCTCTCCCATCCACGTCACTCTTGTCCCAAAAGCGCCTTGAGTGTCTGGACTGTAAGCTGCAAGACCTCTGGCCTTCGGCTGAGCTTCAGAGACTGCTTCAAAGCCTCCACCCCATCCGCCTCGTTGACCTTTTCCCGTGCGAGCTTGCAGACTTGCGCATCTCCCGCAACCATGTTGTAGAGGGCGACCACGCCTCTATGCCGCAGCCCCTCGTTCTCATCCGTGCACATGCCCAGGACGACCTTGATACCCCCTTCCCTCTGCAGCACCAGCTTCGCAACACTCTCGTAGCCCGTCAGAGAAGCCAGGGCCCCGCCCGCGGCGCTGCGCGTGCCTTCGTCTTCGGCATCTGCCAAGGCTAGCAGTATGTGGATTCGATTCTTGGCTTGGGGGTTGCCGTCTGCATACAGCGCTATGCCCTCGGGCGCCTGCATCAGGTTGCACACCAGCTCGACGGCCGCCTTGGAGACGAGATCGTTGGAAGAGAGCATCTGCTCCTCGATCTGGCCCCACGCGATGCTTACGATGGAACGGGGAATGTCATCATCCTCCATCGAAGCCAAGTTGGTTAGTGCCATGAGCGCCTCGAATGTCGGAAGCAAGTCTCGCCTCTCGGCCGCGGGGTCGGGCGGGAGAATCGAGGCCAGGGGCCGGATGGCGGCGCTGGCTGGATTTGAGCGATTGCCACCAAAGACGAGAGTCGGATTTGTGCTGATGAGGATACGAGCGAGCGCCTGGGCGGCCATGCGACGGCCCGTCTCTTCGGTTTCCGGCAAACTTGTCCACGCGGACAGTAGCAATTTGATGGCTCCCTGCTGGGCTAGCGAGCCGCGAAGTGCCTTTGTCATGGCGAACGAGTGAATGATGGATATGATGATGGACAGAGATGCTGGAGATCCATTCTTGCTATGGGTGACGAGGACGGGCGTGAGGCCGGCCTCGAAGACGGCCTTGCATCTCTTGGTGACGTGGTCGTCGTCATCCAGAGCGTCTGGCGGAGCCAACTTGCCGGCTGCGTCTGCGTACGCCTTGAGCTGGGACATCTTCTTCTCCTCTTCGGAGAGAGAGGGTCGATATCGAGTTAGGTTGAGAAAAATGCTGAGAGCCCCGTACGTCGTCGGGGATCGAGGGAGCGCGTCCTTGAGCGCTGCGACAAGCTTCTTGAGTAGCTCTGCATCTTCGACGACCGTTTCCTTGATCTTTGGCTGCAGCGACGCGTAGGCAAGGCCCTCGATGGAATGCTGCCTTCCGTAGTCGTCGTCGCGCATAATCATCTTGGTGAACATGCCGGACAGGTCTTCAATGCTCGTGGCCGCCGTCTCGACCCTGGATTCGTTCGCATCATTCGCCGATGGGTTCGAGGGCACTGCCTTCATTCTGGGTCAGTCAGCCATAACTATCACAATCACGCACTCTGTTTTGTGGTCTCCATGTGTTTGTGGCACCGGAGATGGAACGGGGCGTCGTTTCTCACTCTTAGCTTGGCCAAGATGACAGCGGCCAAGTGCTGGACCTGCTCAGAATGCCTCCTCATGTTGATGGAGCCGCCTTCGCTTTGCATGTTGGGGTCCGCGTTCATGCTGCAGACTTGTCCATCCAGATCCTGGTCAACCACTTCTTCGAGCCACTCGACGCAGTATTTTTGTATGGCCTCTCGGCACGCAGAGCTCATACAGGAAGCGTTTAGCATTTCCAGGCACGCTGTTTCCACCTTGCGGCTCTTCCATTTTCTCCTCATCAGGGGGCCTAGTGAAACAAGAAAGCCTTCGTTCAGAAAGAGCTCGGCAGAGAGATCCGGAACAATGGGGAAGATGGTCGCGGCGACGCAAAAGGCGACGATGTAGTCGTCGTAGGTGCCTCTCTTGACACGTTCAAAGAAGAACGTAGACAGCTTCTTGGAGCCTTGCTCGTCCGCGGCCCTCAAGTAGGCCGACGTGGTGAGGGTGGCGTGGCCTCGGACAACATCAGGCTGGCGCATATCGAGATAGCACAGAATCGTATCCACACAGTCGCCGTCGATGAGCTTGCAGATGGACTTGTGATCTGTATTCTTTTGCTGCGCATCGGCGTCATCGTTGAGCAGTCTGGTCAGCGCGTCCAGGTCTCTGCACGTCTCTTCATCCTCTTGGCCGCCTTCCATCAGACGCGCGAAGATGAGGAGCGTCTGGTCCTCAAGGGACGCGGCCGGGCCGGAGTTTTGAAGCGTCTCGGCCACGGTCGCCATTCTTGAGCTGTTTTGAGGTCTTTGTCTAGGACAGGCCCAGGCTCAGGGCTGCATTTATAACGTCACGGGCAATTTTTGCCGAGAGAGAAAGGCGAGCAGTGGCACTCGTCGTCGTCGTCGTCGCCGCGAGTGGCCAGGACAATGTCAGCTCGTTGCTCAAGCCGCTGAATAAAGAAAGGACCTGGCGAATGGGGAAGCCAGCCTGTGGGAATGAGATTCCCTTAATAAAGAAACGTTTTATCACAGCCGTGTCCCCCCGACAAAAGATTTCATACTTGATAAGATGGAATAAAAGAGAAAAAGGGCTTTTCCGCAGATCCCAGCAGAGGCCTCTTGTCCCACTTTCGACAGCCTGATGCTTCAACCCCACCCTCTCTGCGTCATCATTGTGTTAGCGTTTGCTACCAGTTGGTTGGCGCAAGAACTTGTCCGGACCGCAGCCAGTGATATCGCCCGAGAGCGGCACTTGTAGAATGATAATAAACTTCGCGCCTTGCTGAGGGGGGGGGGGAGGGGGGGCAAATTGAAACTTTAGATAACAAGCAAGCATTTTGCCAAATTCAATATTACATATGCTGGAGTATCGCCAAATCCTTGTAAGCGAGCCCTTACTTACATCCTTGTACAGGAGCTGAGCAAATTCGTTAAATAAAAGATTGATTGGCTGGATAGATGAAAAGTCACGTGTCCGGGCGTTGGTCATCCAAGAAGTCGCGCCACTTTTTTTTTTTTTTACCTCTTCTTCCTCTTCCGTCTCTCGCAGCCCTGCGGCTAAACCTACCTACCTATAATGATGGGAGCTACAACCTGCAGCTGCTAGTCTGCCGAACCTTGGCTGGTGAAGCCACACCAACTGGATATGCCATGATATTTATTCACTTTTGGCTGATGCTTTGTTGAGCTCTAGCTGTTCCCTTGCCTTCTTTTGGTTATGTCGTCTTGCGGTATTTGTATCAATTCTTGCAAGGCTATATATATATATATATATATATCTTTTGATCTTTCTTCTACATAGTATCGGCCTTGCCCAACCAAATCTTGGAACCCGGTTTCCGCAGCATCCCTACCGCATCTCCTCCAACGAAAAAAAAAAAAAAAAACCGACACACGTCCAAGCGAACAATCACGCCCAAGGCATATCGATCCTTTTGCTTTCCTCATCCTCTCTCGGCCTCCTACACCGGCCTCGTAGCTGTCTCCGTCAGCCTACGTCCACCCATCCACCACCGTGCCACCATGGATGCCGTCGACGTCTCGGAGCACTACGAGGTCGTCGCGGCCGACACTTCTCCCTCCTTCCTCTCCATCGTCCTCGATACCAACCCGCGCGCCTGGGCCGCCCTCGACTCGTCTCTCTCTCTGGCCCAGGCAATCTCCAACATCCTCGTCTTCGTCAATGCTCATCTGGCCTTCAGCAACACCAATCAGGTCGCCGTCATAGCCGCGCACGTGAACCGCGCTGTATGGCTTTATCCCGCTCTTCAGAACCCACCCTCCTCCACGGCGGCAAGGGACAACTCGGGCGATGTCCAGATGCGAGATGTGCCGGCCGAGAAAAGCCCTTCTCCAAACTCAGCCAACAAGTACCCTCAGTTCGCGCAGATCGAATCGTCCGTCTTCTCGTCCATCCAGGCCCTCATGGCCGAGACCACGGTGCGAGACCTCGATCAGGTAACAACACAGCTCTCGGGAGCCCTGACGCTCGCGCTCTGTCGCATCAACAAGGCTGCGCAGGCTCTAAGCTCGTCAGACACGACGCTGTCCAACGCCGCTCCCGTCAACTCCACGGCCCCTCCTCCCGTCAAGGGCCGAATTGTCGTCGTTTCCGTCTCTGACTCGGAACCATCCCAATACATCCCGACCATGAATGCCGTCTTTGCGGCTGCGCACAACCAAGTTGCCATTGATACCATTGCTCTTGCCGGCGACTCAACCTTCCTCCAACAGGCTTGCTTCAACACCAACGGCATCTTCCTCAAAGCGTCCAACCCCCAGGGCCTGCTGACCTACCTCATGTTTGGTCTTATCCCTGACACCGAGGCCCGCGAATCTCTCGTCACGCCTACCCACGACACCGTCGACTTCCGAACTGCCTGCTTTTGCCATGGCAGAGTCATCGACACCGGCTTCGTCTGCTCCGTCTGTCTCTGCATATTTTGCGAGCCGCCAGAGAACTCCGAGTGTCTCACATGCGGTACTTTACTTGCTCTGGGCAACTACGGTGCTAAGCCCGCCGTCGTGCCCCGGAAAAAGAAGAAGAAGAAGAAGACTGGCAACGGCAGCGGACGTGAGGAGACGGGGAGTGCTGCGGGGACGCCAAAACCATGAATCAGTTAGTTCAAACATCTTTGGAGATTTTTTTTTTTTTTTTAGAGAAAAAAAGAAACAAATAAGCAAGCAAGCAAGCAAAACGCCGGCGTTCGTGAGCACTTATAAAAAAATGGGGACATTTTTGATATCTTTGTCTAGGAGATTTCAAGATGTAGTCAAGGGGGGTTTCCCCAGGACAAAGCAGGTTAGTCATGCATTGATTGATACCCATGGTGGGTGCAAGAGAGACGGCTATCACTCAAGGTGGTTTGCAATATTTCGTCTTGGGTATAAGACAAAGGAGTTTTTTTTTTTTTTTGGGAGGGGGGGCGGGGGCGGGACGGGAATGATATCTATAGGAATAGAGGAGGATATCACTATATGAATAATACGATACAAAAAAGAAATGAAATTGAAAAAAAAAAAAAGGGGGGGGGGGGGGGACATTTAAAGGGACGAAATGAAGAGATGGAGAGAGAAAAAGAACACAACGCCAGCATTCGCCCTCCATGCATAGAGTCCCAGACTGCTCCCGATGACCCCTCCGGCCTGTTTCACCACCAGGTGCCAATGTAAAAACTCCTCAACCCCCTTTTTTGCTGGTTCGTTATTCCAGCCGAACCTTGCGTCCACCTTTGGCAATCTTAGCGCCGTCAGGGAGCCGTGACATGACACACCGCGGCTCTTTTTCTAAACCACCCATCGATGCCAGGGCAAAGGAGTCTGTATTGTGAGCAAAGTACAGATAGTAGCCGCTCCTGGTCTTTTTGACGGCCATGATGCCAATGGCGCCAGCGGAGTGGCAGTTTTTCACCCCGGGGTGGTCCATAAAGTCCTTAGCTATGAAAGATTCCATGATAGCGTCCTCGTCCTCGTCTTGGACATCCATGCCGGCGGGTCCACGTCGCGTCCCATGATAGAGACGCTCGGCGCATCGCTGAGAAGCCATTGTGGTGGCCATGTGCTCTCCCGTGCCGCTCGTCACAGCCGCAACCGTAAGGCTGTCGTCATCGTCTTCGGCGCAAGGCACGACGGCTGTCCCAATGCCAACCAGAGCGGCCGGCCCCAGGCGGCCCCGATGCTTCATGCCGATACCACCAGACGAGGATCCCGCCGCAATGTGGCCTCTATCATCGATTGCAATAGCACCAATAGTGTCTGAAACGAAATCCTCCTTTGGGCTGCAAGGCTGGAACTGGCGCTTCGCTGTTTGCGTGCTTGGATCCTCGCCTTTATTCGACGTGTTTAGCGGACGCTTAAGACCGCGAATACTTATTACAGTTGCGCCTCCGTCTTGGCCTTGGCCCTCACCAAGCTCGCTCGGAATTCCACGGAGCTCGTCGAAAGGCTCGTCGAGAGGCTCGCCACGAGGCCGCGCCTCATCGAAATGCGCCACTTCCGAGCCTGGCGACGGCTGGGCCTCGTCTCGAGTAGCGTCGGCGCTCACACCGTTCCCACGACTAACTTGGGTGATGTTCTTGGAGTGGCGCTTCAAGCGGTTGGGCGAAAAATTACGGCTGATGTCGCTCGTTGAAGTTGTTGAAGATGTAGGTGTTGCATGCATCAACGCTCCTGGCGCCGGTCGCGGGAGGGGCCGGGGCGTGCTCACTGGGGACGAGGCAAGGGCGCGAGCATACGTTGCCGGGTACACCGGCGGTTCGAAAACGTTGCTTACGTCGGGGTTGGGCGTGCAGACGTAGGGGGAGTCGGGCTGTCCTTCGTTCCATGTGCCCGCCATGATTGCCGCAGTGTGATCCCGAGGAAAGACTTTTTGAGGGTCTGTTGCTGCCGCAGTGTCGTATTGGCACGGAGCACAGCTGGTGTCCATCTGGCTGGGAGCAGAGCCGGCTTTGGTCTCTTTGGACTTGACCTCGGCTCTCTTCAGGTCCTCCTGCCATCGCAGAAAACGATCCCTGGAGTTTTTGGAAACGAGGTACTCGTTGGCAAAGGTTGCCATTCCATGCTCCTCGGCGAAGTTTCTCGCGCCTTCGCCAACGAGAGCATTTGGAGGGACTCGACGGAGGCTCAGGGGCTTGTTGCTTGTGTCCAAGATGAGCTTCGCCAGCGAGATGGGATTTCGGACGTCTAGAAGCAGCAGCAGGTTTGGTTAACGGAAAACATAGCACTCGGCAAAAACATTCTTCAAGGCAGAATAGGAGAATTGACTGACTAGGGACCGCTCCACAGGCACCGCTTCGCCCTAGATGGTCAACGATTGTGGCATCGCACTCGACGGTGCCGTCGATGGATAGATTGGAGCCATAGCCGGCATTCGTTATCTCCTTATCCTCGAGGATGCGAAGAGCAACCTCGACGGCCTCGGTGGCAGTAGCGCCGGCTTTCAGGAATTTCATGCCCATCTCGCAGGCCCTATGGACAACGCTCTCGAGTCAGCACGCGAGAGCGCATACGGCACGCTGAGAAAACAAGGAGCAGGAGCAGCTCAGCAGGGAGCCGGGGACGAAACAAAAGGGGCAATCTTACGCAACGCAGGCCTCGAGGTGAACATGTTCGTTTTGGTGGCTGTGGAAGCCAGCTCCAGCGTGGATAAAGATTGCCGGGACGCATTTGAGCGGCTTCTGGCCAAGGCCGAGGACCCGTTCAAGTGCACCATCGGTACCACAAGTATTGTCGGCCATCATGGGGGAAACTTCCTCATTGTCATAGCCACTACTCATGCTTTGGTTGAGCTCTAGAGACCCAAGTCCCGTACAGAAAAACTTATATAGAGGCGTCGCCAGGCAGCTTTCGAGAAGAAGGGAAAGAAACGGTATTGGATATATGGATAAAAAAAGAAAAGGGAGGGGGGAAAGACGGACTAGGGTGATTGGGCTGATCCCTTGAGGGGGACAAAGAGAAGAAGAAAAAGAGTAAAAGAGAGAAGATGAATCTAGGAAGTGTGTGCGTGAGCGTGTGCGTGCGTGCGTGCGTGTGTGTGTGTGTGGGTTTTTTTTTTAAATCCCGTCTCAAGCGTGTCCGAAGCTTTTTGCTCCCAGCAAGAGTCAATGCCACCGCCTTTCGTTCTGCCAGCCCATAGGGCGCAGTCGCCTTTCACTGAGGCAGGACAGCCGAGGAATTCACACAGAGCACTCAAGAAGGCAGGCAAAGAAAGCCGGCAGGGCGAGTCTGTTGAATGGTTGAAAGCTGGAGCTGCGGCAACGGGGGGGCAGTTGTATATGGGGCAGGCGGATTCTAGAAGGCTCTCGGGCGAATCGAACAAGCCGGGCCATCAAGAGGGCACGGTGCAGTGGTAGGCAGTGAGTCGACAACGCGCATTGTGTGGGTTGTAAGGTAGTTTCTGCTGGAGACGCCTTCCTCGTCATCAATGGGATTGGTCGCGTTGGCTGGGGATGAATAACGACGGGTTTCTGCGCCTATTTCTGTGTCGTGTTTCTCGATGGTCGACTGTACTCATGCTGCTGCCTCAAATCGTACCTTGAAGAGCTTCCGCGATGCCGCCACGCCATACGAGAGTTGTCAATTCGTTGGCATACCAAACAAAGCTTAACCATTAGGCAGCGTTCATGGAACTGACGGAAAGAGAGGGATATATATGTACATATAACATATATAACATATATATATATCCATTTATAAGAAGAAAGAAGAAAAAGAAGAAGAAGAAGAAGAAGAAGAAATAAAGGGGGGTTGCTACACCTTTACAATGCAACGCTGAAAAAAAAAACTGGAATGAAGTTGAATGAAAAAAAATTGAATAAACAAACAAACAAATAAATAAATAAACGTAAAGCCCGTAATGTTGATGCTATCAAGAGAAATCCCATTCGCATGACGTCCGGGGGGGGGGGGGGGGGGAATTGGTTGTGCCTTTGTCAGCAGGCAGCTCCCCACAACGCCCCCTTAAGCACATAAACCCCGGGGCGGTGCGGCGGGGCTGGTGAGATTCGTCGGAAGCAACTGGGAGCTGTTCAATAGCGCTTCTCACAGGCGCTCTCCGCCCCTCTATCGCTAGCGGTCTCCCTCTGTGGCGCCCCCCCCCGTTACGTACTCGTTGTCGACTTGTCCCCAATAATAATACCTACCTAAGTTGCTGTAGCCTTGGAGTTCGAGTTTGGCTTTGGCTTTGCTCTCCCTACTCCCAACTATCTCGAGGCTTCACCGTGACGATTCTGGGAGGCCCCCGCCTGTGCTGCCAGCGCCTTCTCCAATCATGGCGAACCAAACTCCCGCCGTTGTCATGGACAAGTAAGTGCCGGCTGCATCGTCACATTATCCCCTCGCCTCCTCTCTCTCCTCCTCTCTCCTCCTCTCGTCCGCTTTCCTTGGACAATTGTTGCCCGGCTCGGCTCAGGGTGCTAACTCGAGGCTCTCACAGCGGCACGGGCTTCTCCAAGCTAGGTACCATCTCGCCTCCCCTTGGGCCATCTGTGCTTCCCCTTCCCCCGCCCCCCCGTCTGCAGAATTGCCTTCGACTGACATGATGCTCGCTCCTCCCCCCAGGATTTGCCGGAAATGATTCTCCCTCGTTCGTCTTCCCTACCGCCATTGCGACCAAGGCCGGGGCCGGTGGGGGTGCCGGAGGGTCAGGATCGGGTCGTCCGGCCGTTGCCAACAAGCCCTCGTTCCTCACCGGAGGAGCTGGTCCCAGCGGCCACCTGAGTGCGAAGCGCGGAACCGAAGACTTGGATTTCTACATTGGTGACGAGGCCATCAGCGCCGCAGCTGGACCTGGATACGGCCTCCACTACCCCATCCGCCACGGCCAGGTCGAGAACTGGGTATGCATCCGAGGAGCGCGGCACGTGGCATCTGAACGAGCACGGTCTAACTGGTACGTAGGACCACATGGAGCGATTTTGGTCAAACTCCATCTTCAAGTATCTGCGAGTCGAGCCTGAGGATCACTACTTTCTTCTCACTGAGCCTGTACGTCTCCCTCCTCCCCGGCCTTTGTCCCTCTCCCACGCTACCTACCTCTCCCATGCTGCCTCTCCCATGCTGCTTCTGCCGGGGCCAGGATGGAAAGGCGGAAGGCGGAAGGCGGAAGATGGGTGATGGAAGATGGAAGATGGAAGCGGAACCGGCTAACGTTTGGTAGCCGCTGAACCCCCCCGAGAACCGAGAAAACACTGCCGAGATCTTCTTCGAATCCTTCAACTGTGCCGGAATGTATATTGCGGTGCAAGCTGTCCTTGCCCTCGCGGCGTCGTGGACCTCGTCCAAGGTCTCGGATCGATCCCTCACCGGCACTGTCATTGACTCTGGCGACGGCGTGACCCACGTCATTCCTGTGGCCGAAGGATACGTCATCGGGTCCTCGATCAAGTCGATCCCCGTCGCCGGCAGAGACATCACCTACTTTGTGCAATCTCTTCTGCGAGACCGTGGCGAGCCCGACTCGTCCCTGAAGACGGCCCAAGAGATCAAGGAGGAGTACTGCTATGTCTGCCCCGACATCGTCAAGGAATTCGCCCGCTACGACCGCGACCGCAGCCGCTTTGCTAAGCACGTCGTGACCCAGCCCGGCGGCCGCCAGGTAACCGTCGACGTCGGCTACGAGCGCTTCCTGGCACCCGAGATCTTCTTCAACCCCGAGATCTACACGTCAGATTTCCTGACCCCGCTGCCCGTGGTCGTGGACGGCGTCATCCAGCAGTCCCCGATCGACGTTCGGCGAGGCCTATACAAGAACATTGTTCTGTCCGGCGGCAGCACCCTGTACAAGGACTTTGGGAGGCGATTGCAGCGAGACATCAAGCTGCTCGTTGATGCCAGGATCCAGGCCAGCGAGAAGCGCAGCGGCGGAGCTCGCAGCGGCGGAGTAGACGTCCAGGTGATTACGCACAAGAGGCAGCGACACGGCCCTTGGTTCGGCGGCAGCCTGCTGGGCCAGACGCCCGAGTTCCGGTCGTACTGCCACACCAAGGCAGAGGTATGGATGACGACCATCCCTCGATTACGTATGTAACAATAACTACATGACTAACAACTCCCTCTTAGTACCAAGAATATGGGCCCAGCATTGTGCGAAGATTTGCTCTTCTCGGAGGCCCCGGTGGTTCATAGAAGGGCGGTGTTTTAGGCGGTTCAGGAAAGGGCGAGGAGGTACAAACTCCGGAAGATGCCCTTTTCTTGTTGTTGTCCTTTTTTTTTTTTTTTTCCTACTTTTTTATTCCAATTTTTTGGTCCCCTCTAGTGAAAGAGAAAATATATGCACTGCATGTAATGTATTTTGCGCCCGACGTGTATGCAGGTGGATTCACCCAAGGAACATATATATATATATATGCACATATGTATGTATGTATGTATGTATGTATGTATGTGTATATGTATGTATGTATGTATGTGTATATGTATGTATGTATGTATGTGTATATGTATGTATGTATGTATAAACCTTGTTTATGATTCTCGTCATTATGCCGACTTGTTACACCCGAGCCGTTGTGGTCGGTGACAAATCGGCATTCGGTAAAACGGATAGGAAAAGTCGAGCGCAAAGGCCAATATGTAGCAAGTCAGTAGATAAGATAGGCTTATGTAGCAAGTCAGTAGATAAAGATAGGCTTATGTAGCACGAGTGGGAAATGAATTCAACGGGGCTTTATTAGCCGGGATGGTTGAATTGCAATTGATGATGTTAAAAAAAACCCAAAAAGAAATGGGAAAAAAAAAATATGGCTCGTTTCTCTCATTTCATTGTACTTGCAAATAAATAAATAAATAAATAAATAAACACTCAAATTCTGCGTTACATCACCCGACGTCGGTTCGTTTCATCGTTTACAGTATACCATCATCATATTATACAACAAACAGCCAAGCAAAGCAACCCGTTCCCGCCCCGTGCTCACGCCACGCCAACCCACAAAAGCCAACACGCCTTATATATATATTTCCCCAGATTTGTGTGTTCTGAACCATTCTTCTCTCCCTCTCTCTCCCTCCCTCTCTCTCCCTCTCTTTTTTTTTTCTTTTCTTTTTCTAAATTTTTTTTTATTCTTTCCCCTTCTTTCTGCTCCTTCTCTCAAGAGAAATCCAGGAAAAAAAATAAATTAAAAAAAAAATCTTTTTCATTTCGTAGGGTCGACGACGTAGCGACCAGCAACCTTGGCTTCGTGCATCAGAGTGTAAATTTCCTGGAGCTTGCTCAGGCCGATGGTCTTGTAAGGCACGGTGATGAGGCCCCTGGCGAAGAAGTCCAGGGCCTCGGCGGTGTCGGCGCGGTTGCCGACGTAGCTGCCCTTGATGGTGATCATGCGGATGACGGTGTCGAAGACGGGGGCGCTCAGCTGGGCGCCGGCGGGCAGGCCGATGCAGACCAGGACTCCCTTGGACCGCAGGTACTGCGTGGCCTGCTGGAAGGGCTTCTCCTGGGCGGCGACGAGCAGGGCGGCGTGGGGGCCGTCGCCGTCGGGGGTGGCGGCCTTGACGTCGGCGACGAGGTTCTTGGTCTTTGTGAAGTCGATGAAGGCGGAGGCGCCGAGCTTGAGGCACAGGTCGCGCTTCTCGTCGCCGGCGTCGATGGCGATGGTGTGCAGGCCCATGGCGCGGGCGTACTGGAGGGCGATGCTGCCGAGGCCGCCGCCGGCGCCGACGACGGCGACGGTCTGGCCGGGCCGGGTCTGGGACTCCTTCAGGCCCTTGTAGACGGTGATGCCGGCGCAGAGGATGGGGGCCACGGCCTCGAGGTTGCACTGCTTGGGGATGCGGGCGACGTGGGCGGCCTTGGCTATGGCGTACTCCTGGAAGGTCCCGTCGACGGTGTAGCCCGAGAGGAGGGCCTTGTGGCAGAGCGACTCGTCGCTGTTTTGGCAGTAGGAGCAGCTGAGGCACGAGCCGTTGAGCCACTTGATGCCGGCGTAGTCGCCAATCTCAATGTCCGTGACGAGCGAGCCGCGGGCGACGACGACGCCGGCGCCCTCGTGGCCGCCGACCAGGGGCAGCTTTGTGTCGAGGGGCCAGTCGCCCATCATGGCGTGAAGGTCCGTGTGGCAGACGCCAGAGTACTTGATGTTGACGAGGACTTCATCGGGGCCGGGCTTCTGGACGGGGATCCTCTTGTAGACGACGGCTAGAGAGAGGGTCAGTTTTTTGTTTTGATGTCATTCCGTCCCTGATTCTAGGGAACAAATCACCACCCAAAAATACATAAATAAATAAGGGCAATACGCACGTCCACCCGTCTTCTCGACGACCTGCGCCCACTGCTCAGAAGGAATATCGATGCTGCCCATGTTTGATGACATACAAACAAAAAGGGGGGTTTTGGTTTTTGTTGTTGTGTCGAGGAGCTCTTGAAAGGCAAGAGCTGTTTTGGTTTACAAGACGAATTGAATAGTAAAGAAGAAGAAGAAGAGCAAAGATGAAGCTGATGATGATGAATCAAAAAAAAGATAATGAAAAGAAAAAAAAATTCAACCGGCGGCCATGCTGGATTTATATCTTGCTTGACTTGACCCCCCCCCCCTTTGGTTGAAGCTTTTCCAACCCTCTTTCGGCTTCCATTCACAGCACAGTGATATCAGCGCTGCGTCTCTCGGCTGTGCGGACCGGCCCATGATTGGACAGCGGCAAAAAGGGGAGGGAGGGAAGAGAGAGGAGAGAGGAGAAGCCATCGCCTAAAGCCCATTCGCCGGGCTGAGGTGGCACAATTGGCCAAAAGAAGTTGGAGCGGCTGTTCGTTTCGTTTATTTTTATTATTATTATTATTATTTTTATTTTTTTCGCTATTCCGTCCGTCGTTCGTTTTGGTTTGGTTTGGTTTTTTTTCCTGGCGATGTTGCGGCGACCGGCTCGGAGGAACAAAAGCCGGGAGGGGGGGATTGGCTGGCTGCAGTGCTCGCTGCAACAATCGTTTGTTTTACTCGCCCCCGCGCGGCCCCATTCGAGTCATGCCATGTCATGCCATCAAAAAAGGGAAAAAAAAAAAAAAAAAAAAAGCCCGTCTCACAGACACACCACCAATGCAGGAAAAAAATAAAATAAAAAATAAAATAAAATAAAATCCAAGCCACACAACATCCTCATGCCCGTGTGCGGTGACCCCCGTTGGCCCTTTTTTTCGAGACCCTGGGAACGAGAATTGGGGGTGGGCGATTGCGACGCTCGCACCCCCCCCCCCCGGGTTCGGGATGCAAATCAGCCCAGCGCCATATTTCTCGTCTTGTTGTCCTGGCCGTCACCTGACAAAGGACCGGCCGGGTCTGGTTCGTTTTTATTTTGTTTCGTATTCATTCGAGCAGCATATCATATTACATGTGATTTCTGTATAGTAGTGGTATAATGGATGGGTAGAGCTACACGGGGCGTGAAGAAGAAGAAGAAGAAGAAGAAAAACACGTTGTTTTCATCATCATCATCTTCTTCTTCTTCTTCTTCTTCTTCTTCTTTTTATTATTTATTATTATTATTATTTTCTCAACTTTTGTTACAAAAGCCCATTGAGTTTCCCCTCTCAAACTAAACAAACATGAGTCTAACCACAATTAGTTGCGCAGATAGGATGCTGAGCGGCAATCACGGGCAAAAGTGGGCTCTTACGCTACCGGTTTGTTGAAAGGGGAGGCAAATCTAGATGCGGAGTAGCGTCGACTTGTTCGTTTTTGAATCCGGGGGAATGGCGGAGGAGAAAAAGGGAGGAGGAGGAGGAGGAGGAGGAGGAGCAAACGGCCTGGGCCATCCTTGAAGTTTCGGAGTAACCTTGACGCTTGAGGGGAAGGGGGGGGAAGGGGGGCTTAAAACCGATGGGCGTGGGGTAACATGGTTTTTCTTTTTTTGTGTATGATATGGAGCTGCTGAAGATGGAGCTGCTGAAGATGGAGCTGCTGAAGATGAGGAGATGGATGATTGCATAGTTGCTGCTGCTTACTTGCATCATGGGGTTTCATTGTGCCTCGGTTACGGCGACACCAAGCCTGGTGGCAGGCGAGAAGAGAAGGCGAACGGGAAGTTTTTGGCATGGACGACGACGACGATTGGATGAGAGCAAGGCAAAGGAAACTTGTAAACAATATATTTGAATGTAGCAAGCAGACGATGGGGACTCGAGAAGCAGAAAAGGTACCTCCGTTCAGTCGACGACATGCGAGGCTGCAGCCTCACTTGATTACCGCCGATATTATAAGACAACACAACACAATTCACACAGTCACACAATCACACACACACACACACACACACACACACACACCCCAGAAAAAAAAAAGGGGGGGAGGGCACAGCTCAGCTCCTACCGGGAGAAGAAAGCCGCGTCCGCAGATGGCCTTCTCCGGCCTCACGTACCCATGAACAACCCGCTCGGTGTTATACCAAGGTACTTTACTACTACTGCCATGCACTCCAAAAACAGAAAAGCACGCCTCTATTCCCATCTGCCGTTATTTCCGTGCCTTCTCCTCCGCAAAAAAAGAAGATCCCCCCGTCCTTGGCAAAATAAATAACACTTGACTAGCACGAAGCAAAAAGAAGAACAAGAAGAGGTAGTGAAAAAAAAGGAGAAAATAAATAAATAATAAACAAATAAATAAACAAATAAATAAATAAAAACTTGCCTAGCCAACACATCGGCCACATGCCTAGGAATACATCCCAGCAAAAGCCCATCCATCCATCTTTACCCCAGACGGAGTCCTAAGCCAGATTCCCGTTCCGCCGATAGATGCGGGACCTGATAAGCCTTCTTTTCGCTCGAACGGATCGTTCAACCTCCCCCCCCCCCCCCCCCCAAATCCAAATCCAAATCCAAATCCAAAAGCCTCCCAGGAAGAAGGGAGAAAAAGGGGGGGGGGGGGGGGGGTGAGGGGGTGAGGAGGAGGGGAGGAAAAGATTCCGTCCGCTTTCCGCCTTTCTTTTCATTCTTTGCTCCCCAGCTTTTTCCTTCAGCCCTTGGCAGAACCGAATCCGGGGTGCATAGCACTGGGGGAGGTTGGCGCAAAAGGTGAGTGAGAACACAACGCCGGCGGGCTTTTTGATTATACTACTACTACTATGATTTATTATTATCATCATCATCATCATCATCATCACCACCATCATCGTTATCGTTATCGTTATTGGGAAAGGTTTTTTTTTTTACCCCTATAGGCCCTGCTTTCGGGAAAGATTTGCGTTTTCACAAGGTTTCGCAGCCCAGCCGTTCGAGCTCGAGTCCGGCTCTGCGGAGAGGGGGGGAAAGGCCGGAGGAGGCCTAGACCGGGGAAGGGCATCGAACTCTATTTCCATTCCCCCAGAGAAACTTTTTTGCCCTTTTTTTTTTTTTTTTGAGATGTGGCGTCGTGAAGAAACTCCGGGGGGGGGGACTCCGCTTGTGCCTTCAAAAAGCCATTGGGCTTTCTTTATTGGCTGTGGCGGCGCCGCAATGCGCGAGAACAAAAGGCGTATCGCCGCTTTTTTGTTGATGGGATTCGTTTTTTTTTTTTTTCCCTTCCTTAGTGGCCAATAGTTTGATATCCAATCCCTACACGTTACAATAACAATGCCCAATAGAAGAAGCACCATCTCCCGGGGCCTTGCAATCTCAGCGACATTGCCATTCTCGGTATTAGGGAGATCTTACAAGTCCGCACTATAACGAGGGGGCATCCCCCCCCCCCTCCTCTCCTCTCCCTCCCCATTGCGACGAGACATAAGAAAAAGAAAAAAAAAAACATTCTCCTCACGGGTGAAACACGGGAGCTTTCGATTTTGAAATGCTTCTTTCATGAGCCGTCATGTGCGTGCATTAAGAGGAAAAGCGCTTCAAGTTTTTTTTCGACGTTATTTTGGCCAACAGCAAAGACTCCCCCTCCCCCCTTCTTCCCCCTTCCTCCATCCCCCTTCTTTCTCTCTCACTCTCTCTCGTGTCCATCTCGCCTCTTCCCAACTCCTAGGCTCTTTCATTTATTCATTTTTTTTATTTATTTATTTTTTTTACACAACAATCTCAACCGACTGCGCAACGCCGTCCGCCGTGGCCGCGTTGATCTTCTTGCCCGTCTTGGCAAGCTTGCCCAAGACAACCTCGTAAGGCAGCGCCGTGACGACCGTGGCGTGCTGATTCTTGAGGTCGACGTCGTAGCTCTCGACGCCTAGAAGAGCAAAGCACCTGAATCAGCACCACCGCCACCACCACCACCACCACCTCCTCCTCCTCCTCCTCCTCCGCAAAAACGGGACAGGAGTGGACAAGAGGGGGTTTTGAAAAGAGAAAAAAAGAAAAGAAGAGAGAGAGAGAGAGAGAGAGAGAGAGGATTACACATACCATCCAACTTCTTGAGCACGCGGTCAATGGCGCCCGAGCAGCCGCCGCAGGTCATGGTGATGTCGAACTCGTAGGTGTGCGTGTCGGCCATTTTTCTTCTTCTTCTTTTTTTTTCTTCTTTGTTTGGCGTTTCTAGTTATCCGACCGACGAATATAGTAAGAGAAAAAATTCAAAAACTTGCAAACGACGGATTTGTTTGTGGGCCAGAAGCGAAGGCTATTCTTATTGTTTGTTGATGATTGATTGATTGATTGATTGATTGATTGATTGCGCAAAAGAGGAAACAAAAGGGCATTTAATATGACGCCCCGTCTTAGGCAATCACGCAGCCCCGATTAATAATTTGCTCCCTTTAATTGTATTGGTTCCCGGCATGAAACCGGAATTGCGTCACACCCAAAAAAAGAAAAAGAAAAAAAAAAAAAAGCGCTCGCCGCCTCTTGTTCTGTGACTCCGTTTCTTGTTTGTACCGAATACCTCTATTGCTGGACGTTTTGCCGCAGCGCATGGCTGCCGAAAGGCGACCATTTCCTAGTACCGGGTACGCGCGGTTTCGCCGGCGGCAAACAGGGGTCCCCGCCCGGAGTTGGGGGGGGGGGAACTTGCGGGGGCTTGCTGTAAGTGAAACTTGCTCACTGTGATGATGAAAACGAAGAAAGCGAGAAAGAACCGACAATAAGAGACGACAGGAGTTGTTTCTCGCCAATAGGGGGCTTTTCTTCTTCCTTTTTCCGAATAGGAGCAGTGGAGCTCATGTCGGGGAGGCAGAGGGAGGTTTTTTCCCCCCCTATTTGTAATGTTTCTTCCTAGAGAAGTTCTGTACAAGGCTGTAGTGTATTATTGCGTGATTTTGGTGGAGGAATCCAACTACGTACTACTGCTGCTAGTACCTATACTGAGGCTATACCTACCTAACCTGACAACTCCGTGCCTCGAGATGAAAAACTTTTTTTGCAACTTGATATTCGCCAAGTAAAAAAAAAGTTCTTGGACGATGACAGAGGGAAGAAAGTAAATAAATAAATAAAGAATAAAAGAATAAAAAAAAAAAATAGAGACACACGAGAAAACAGTGACTACCGTTGCCTCATCGTTGCCACGTCTCGGACGAAAAGAAAATGCACATAACATGGGTACCTACATACATTCTTACATATAGTACCCTTATAGTACTTGCATCATGAGAAACAAAAAACCACCTTGTACATACATGGAATAGACGCTCGTCATGCCCAAAAAGGGTGACATTGCAAAAAGCCGCGACTTGGCTGACCAACCCGCTGGGCATCGCATTGCGCGCAGTCCCCCGAGATGTGACAGCGCCGTACGCAGTGCAGGGTGCGGCAGCGACAACAGCAGCGGCAAGGGCCATCACCGCTAGAACCGCGACTCGACCTTCTTCTGCGCATCCTGCAGCGCCCAATCGCTGCGCGCCTTGCCGCTCCTCACCGCATCCGCCTGCTGCCTCGTGAATCCCTTGGCCTCCACGGCCGGGTTGTAGCCCAGCCCGTTCGCCTCGCCGACGGCTCCCGAGTCCAGCTCGGGCGCGACCTGGCCGTCGGCCCGCCTGTAGACCGTCACCACCACGGCGCCGCCCAGGCCCACGTTGTGCTGGAGGCAGTACCTCGTGTTCGGCACCGCGCGGTTGTTGGCCCAGCCGCGGAGGTGCCACACCAGCTCGGCGCACTGCGCGATGCCCGTGGCGCCCAGCGGGTGGCCCTTGGATATGAGGCCGCCCGACGGGTTGATCAGGTGCTTGCCGCCGTAGGTGAGGTCGCCTCTGCGCACCAGCTCGTGTGCCTTGCCCTCGTCGCTGAGCCCCAGGGCGTCAATGGCCACCATCTGGTTGGCGCTGAAGCAGTCGTGCAGCTCGACGACCTGCACGTCCCCGGGCGCGATGCCGGCCTCGTCCGTCGCCGTCTTGGCCGCGTACCGCGTCATCTCGTAGCCCACCAGGTCGATGTCGCTGCGGGAGAAGAGGCTCGGCCCGTCGGTCGCGAGGCACTGGCCGGCGATCTGCACCGCCTGCGCCCTGAGGTGCGGCCGCCGGTCGAGGAACTGCTGGGACACCAGGATGGCCGCCGCGCCGCCGTCCGACGTCGGGCAGCACTGCAGCTTGGTCAGAGGCTCGTGGACCGCCGGCGACTTGAGCACCTCGTCCAGCGTGTACACCTG